>CAEGAF010000446.1:0-20718 GCA_903067075.1 Micropoecilia bifurca
TATATCAAAATCGGAAAACGATGGAGAAAAAGAACGTGATGGAGTCAATCAAACCCTGGTGCTGGTCGTCTGAAGGTTTGGGTTTGCTTTACTGCTCCAGACAACTTGCTGTAGAACTATAAATCCTGCTCTCTAGCAGAAAATCTTGCTGGAGTGTGTCCAGACATCAGTTTCATAGATTTAAGGTCAAGTACTGCTGGATTATACAGCAGAACAATGATCCAAAGCAAGTGTGCATCTGAATGACTCTGGGGAAAAAAAACAAAAAAACAGATAAAAGTCTAAGTCTGGACTTAAATCTAATTAAGTAGTAATTGTTCATGCTTGAGCACCATTCAGTGTGAGTGATGCAGTAAGAAGAATGTGTTGAAATAAAGTGAGGCAAAAGGCTAACTGGCATAATTTTGTGTTTACTCAGGTTATTTTTGCCTCAAAAACGTGTTTGATCTGAAACCTGCAAGAGTAATTTTTTTCAAAAATAGAAGAAACTTTTAGGGGGGGAAATACTTACTGCTTCACAATACTATAAGTGAGCACTGCATCCAGAACTTTTGCTTATGCTCCAGAAAAGCAACTGCATTAAATGTCTAACAGAAAATGATTTTCTGTGTTCACAGGTTCATATCAAAAAGGATTCCTCACTGCACTTAAAGAAAGTCCTGCAAGATATCCTTTTGCCAAACAGTGTGAGCTGATGACTGTCTGCTTTATAAG
Source organism: Micropoecilia bifurca (assembly GCA_903067075.1). NCBI lineage: Eukaryota > Metazoa > Chordata > Actinopteri > Cyprinodontiformes > Poeciliidae > Micropoecilia > Micropoecilia bifurca. Next base: position 715 of record CAEGAF010000446.1, read on the forward strand.
AGGATTTCTTTGACGTTGTCTGATGATTGCCTTATTACTGCTAATTCTAACACTTTTGGAAAAATAGGGTTTTCTGCTGTTTCATATATAGACCAGCAGCAGAGAAAATTCTAATCCACTGGAAAAACACCAGTAGAATGTTATTTTGCACTAACTGCAAAGGATCTAAAGAAAATGACTGATAGGATATATTTTTAATTATTGACAGCATTTTGCAGCAGCTTTTTTTTTTGTTTGTTTGAATATCAACATCAAACTGTATGCAAAGTTATACTGCTGAACATTTTAATTCATTTTGCCAATGCCAGAAATAATTGGCTTTGCAGCTTCCACAGAATAAACATAATGGCTGTTGTATGATTAAGTAGGTTTTCTTGAATTACATTATGACTTTAAACCTGGCCAATCCCACGATCTGTCATAATCAGTTAACATTAGTCTGATACACGAATTGTTGACCCTTTGATCGAACAATCTGACATATTTACAGACAAATGTGGAGATTTCCTTTTAATTTTCAGAATGGAATTTATTTAAATTCATTAAAGGATAATTATACTTCAAATGAGAAAATAAGAATCAACAAGGAATTTTTATTATTAGATTGTATTCATTATTTATTAATTAAAAAAAGAACATCACCATAAGAAAGGCCAAACTATTTACACTCCAAAACTACAAGGTCAAATGGAAGTTTTATAATTGGAGAAGTAATGTCTAGAATATTCTCTAAACTGATGAAACATACAAATGTTTTCCCAAGAGCTTCAATTTTCTATTAGTGTGAATAAATAGGTTTTCTGGACTCTTTTTGTGATGATGGTGGTCTTTATTGGCAGTGATTTAACAGGAAATGGGCAGAGAGAGAAGACACGGAGCAGATGTCGGAGGGTTGGGCATCAAACCCCCTGATGACTGTGTTGAGGACTGGAATCCCCACAGGCCTCATTTTATGTCTAAGCTTTGCATTTATTTAAGAAGGGAAATTAAAAAGGAAGATGACTGAGGCTTCAAAATCATTCGTTTCATCAGCTTTAAGCACCAGAACAGCAGGATTAGAACTGAAGAGTGATTTATATGACCTGAAATTGGCCTGTGGTCTCATTTACAGAAACGTCTGTGCTGTGGTTCCCTCACTGCAATCTGCAGCTTGACTAATGCGGAAATCTTGGTTCAAGATGCTGCTGTTCATTCTTTCAAAACTTCTGCGTGATTCACTAGTCTGGTATCTCTCTTTAAGGGTGGGATTGAGTTGGATTTGAAGGAAGCTGACTAAGCACGTTCAGGGTATATGACACAAACCAAACCAACTTTATTTATAAAGCATTTTAAGACAACCACAGCTGATACAAAGTGCTGTACATTAAAACACATAAAATAGATAAATAAAAACACAGACATGCACAGTTCTTTAGCCAAAAATAAATGCAGTGTCTGATGGAGATTGAGTCTTAGGTTCTGGAGCTTCCAGGGGAGGAGACATCAGAAAGACCTGATCAGCCAATCAGAAGACGACTTGTGGCAAACAGAGCAGTGCATTGTTAAACAACCAATTATAGTTTTTTCCTCCTAAAATAATTTTAGATTCAGGTTACAAATATCCATCATGACTAGAAACAAAGTCCTGTCTTCACATATTGTTTGCTTGACAGTCGGCAACATTTTTCTTTAAAGGTTGCAATAGATCTTGCTATTCTAAAACATCTTGAATTAAATTTATCTTATTAGGTTTATTCTGGACGATGCTACATACTGTATGTTGATGTTATTTTCACTTGGATAAAATGCTTTTTTTTTATTATACAACTTCGTTTCCATTTTAGAACCTACTACATTTATGGCAGCCATATGTAGCTTTGTCTACGCCTCCATCATCTTCCTGATATAGTTCTAGTTATTCTAAATCAAATTGCAATTATTTTTGCTTCACTGTTAACTTTATGCTGCATGTTTAAACATTTAAATATTCCCTTTCTCTGTACTTGAGTGAGAACCTTTTTTCTGGCAGAGTTTGCTATCCTGATGATGTCCTGCCAAAGAAAAGATGACTGTTGATAGTATCAGTGCATTTATTTGTACCAATAAATTAGTGATGTGCTTTGACTTTGCTGACAGGGAAGATATTGATGGGTGTGAAAAAAAAACAAGGTTAAAGATTAATTGAGTGTTTGGATGATTTTAAAGTACAGACTCCATGTCTGTGAGTAACCACCTCAGGCACTTCTTCGAGACAATAAATTATGAAGTACTACGATCTGAATCTTTGTATCTTTTTAGAATAAAATACACTCTTACAGAGACTATCCAAAGATGTAGTACATGTCCTAAGGGGTCGTTGACATGGAGTTCTGTTAATGTGAAATGATTTTCTCCAAGTGTTTATGTATTGTGGGCTCTCAAGTGAGCACATGAAATGAGTTGTGCTCTACAGCTAGAGCCAAATGAACTGCTAACTGGGAAGTGTTGGCAAGTGGGCAGCCCTGAGGCTGTAGGTCAGTATACTCTCTGCCACAGCTGCATTTTTATAGTCCATCTTGGCTACCAAATGGGTCTGTTATGCACTGGTCTATGAGCTTTTAACATTGTCGTCTGTAGTGTTGTCGAAAATGATTCCTTAACCTTGATGGCGTCACTGTGCTGGAGGTGGTGGTGTGTTTTTTCTCTGTCTGGTCCATAGTGGGCCTCTCAGGCTTCCATACCTACCTGATCAGCTCCAATCAGACCACAAATGAAGATGTGAGTATGAACTTTGAATGAGTTTTACAAAAGTATTTATTCAAGGCGATTTGTGATCGATCATAAATATGTTTTGCTCTTTAGGTTTATGTTTTTGGATTAATTAAATAATATTAAATTGAAATAAAATAAACAGGATTAAAAAAAAGTTGTTTTTTTTCCAAATCAAAGTAGGATATTTGGAATTGTGTTCAGAATCATTAATGCAGGCAGATTGAAAATATTCTAATGGCTGGATGTACCCAGATCTGTTAAAACAAATAAGAATAAATGACTACTCCCAAAAGAATAAATAGAATATATTAATAATTGATTATGTTTCTGGTGTCAACCCCTGGTTACAACAGGGTTCCACTTCTATTGTAGGTGCCAGAGTGTGAAAGGTTTGGGAACCACTTATTTAAAGCGTAAAAACTCGATGTTTTATGCAAAAGTCTTCTCAAAATATATTCTTAGCTTGTGTTTATTTGCTTGACATGGGTAACCTTGCCGTAGGATAGGCTCCACGAGGAATATAGTTTGTTGGTTCTCACTCTTAACATGTGCACACAGCTTGAGCTCTGGATTCTTTTCAACTCGGAGCAGAGAAAATGTTATCGCAGCTTGGTGCAGTCCACTCTGCTCGCCACAGCAAGTTGTTAATAATGTCAAGGACACATACTTGAACTCTGTATGTGCCACCAACACTTTCAGTATCAACACAAGTGCATCAAATGTTCTGCTTGGACATGCCTGGTTGTTTACGATGTCCCATCTCTTCCAGATAAAAGGGTCGTGGTCTTCCAAAAGAGGGAAGGACAACTACAACCCTTATAGCTCCGGCAATATATTCACCAACTGCTGTGTGGCGCTTTGTGGACCCCTGCCACCAAGGTATGACGAGTGTGTATCTGTGTGTTTTTTTTCTTCTTTTATGAGTTTGTTTGCACATTTCCAGATGCCCACATTATAACTTGTTCAGCATATGCATGGTTGTCACCCGTCATATAAACAGAGCCAATCTATTTCAACCCCACTGTGAAAGTGACATTTAAAGGTCTCACTCAAGATATGTCCTGGATTTTGAGATCCTTGTCGGTCTTATTTCATATATTTTTTTCCTCTTTTTACTGAAATAATTAACTCCTTTTTCCCCCCATTGTAATTTTTAGTTTTCTCCAGAGGCCAACTTTGAAACGGTCCGTTAAGACACTGTTTGATGTGAGGAACTTCTTTGAAATTAGCCTCCCGGCAGCCTTTTTCTAAACTTAGCAAAGACGACACAGGAAGAGTGTAAACAATTTCAGGCCTATTCTAACCACATCCCAGATCAAAGCTTTTTAGACACGTTAGATTTCATCCTTTTTCTGGTCATTTACGAGCCATCTGTCGCAGCTATGTTTTCCTCTCCATGTGACTTTAAGCATCGCTGATATCCTCACAGCTTCAGTAGTTTGAACAACCGTTCACATTTCTTTGAAGCTGTGGTTCTTGGTGGCCTTTCCTCGATTACTCTGAGCACTAACTGAACAGATACCTGGAAGTGAGTGTCTTTTCGAGGTTTTTTTTTAGAAAGAAATGAGACTCAAAAGATGTAAAAGAAATAAGTTTTGATTCTCTGCATTTTTATGTTCCTAAAGAGCATAGACAATATTTTTCAACCTTTTATTTTCAGTTCTGCTTAACCTTGTATTAGCTTTGATGTCCGAAACTGAAATATATGAAAACAAAAAGAAAAAGCACAGCTTAAAGTTGCAGAGGAGTGACGCACTTTGTGGTACTGATGGCACTGATGGTAGAATCTGTGAATTCTGCCATTAGTGCATCCTGAAGTGTTCATCCAAGACAAAAGTAGAAATAGCAAGGTCATTAGGTAAAGATTTATAGCTATTAATCCAGTGAGGAGAAGGAAGTCAGTAGCATTGGACGCTAAACAGTCCAGCACCGTACACAGGGATGTGAAAGCTCCCTTTGGTAATTTACCACAGTGGTGATTACTGGTTGTGACAAAAATCTGAATCCTTGAAAAGCTGAAAGTGTTCTGAAATTGCTCAAAACACCCAAGATCTTGTGATTCTGTAATATGTCTGTCATCTACATGTATCCATAGATGCCCACACCATAATGCAAACTAGGAAAAGTTCTGCTGAAGGCTTTTGAAGACTTTCCTAATAAGCCTTTTGGCTCTGGCCGTCTCGAGCAATAAATCTCCAGTAATGATTCCTGTGGGTGGTGAGGAGAGTCCTCAGTGCACAGGTGGCTGCCATCTGGGCATCTGTGTCTGTGTTTGTGGCCACAGGCACCGTGCAGCTGGATCCAGCAGTATTATGGGAACGTCTTCCCTCATCTAAAGTCCAAGCAAGCAGCACCGCCTCTCACGTTTTCATGCGCAGATCGCCGTGTAGCATTCTCTGCCGACACCTTGAATGGTGCCTTTAAATGTGTTTTTTAATGCAACTCAGGCTGCTGCTGTCTTCTCCTTTTAGTTGATTTCTGATTCTGAGAAACGCATTTTCCCCTGCAGCCCGCTCAGCCCCACTGAAACCCTCTCTCCAGACTTCCTTGTGTGAAATGATTATCTCGTTTCTGCTGTTTAACACCTCCGGCTGCATGCTTGTCTGCTAGATATTGTTCTGTATCTGATCAGCCTCTGTCTGGCTGATAAATGGCCTCTGTTCGCTGTATGTAGCCCATTAGCGCTCACATGTGCATGTGCATACCACAGTTCAGCAGGTTGTTGCCTAAGCAGCCGCGTCAAGGCTCTGCGGCAGTAACGACAGGACAGAAACAATGATTCACTCCGCTGCCCCACTGCAGAACTGCAGTGATTTATCATCAAGTTCTGGTTTTATGGGTCTCTGTTGGTGGAAATATGGGGGTCTGCTCTCTCTCAGCCTCTCTCTTGGTCAAGACGTGAATAATAGAGTTTGTGCACAACTTTATGCATCAAAGTATTTATAGTGTGGGCACATAAAGGGTCATTTCACCTGTCATAATTCTCTCCACCTTGAAGGAATTATGACAGTTTATCCAACTTTAATGTCTTGCTACATTATTGTGGTTTTAATAAACATATTCTTGGAATCCTGTTGCTCTGTTATGCTGTTTGCTGTGTTATGTTTGTCAATGACGACTTTTACCTAATTTATTCTCACATTTCTCTGCAGTCTTATTGACAGACGAGGCTTCATCGAAGCAGACGCACCACAGATGGCACCACCGACCAATGGTGCCATATATGGTGCCACCCAGTCCCAGCAAAGCCACATGGTAAGACACAGACCAGAGACCCTTCTTGTTTCCTCAGGGAGATTTAATAAAAGTGAAAAATACAGATTTGAGTTTCACCAGTTGATGTGGATGTTTATACAGTTGTGCTCAGCTGGTTTACGTGCAGAGTTTTGTCAGAAATGGAGCGGAGGTGAAAACAGGATCCCTTTGCCATCTCACTACTTTAATTTGACCAATCTTTCCTAATCTCTGTTGTACAGAGCTGCAACCTGAATGTGACTCTATAGTCCCATCTCTGTTGATAACTCTGGTCAAAGAATTGAGTTTTAAAATGTGAAGATCTTTAAAAATAAATCCTAACTTTAACAGTTTTTCTAGGGTGTTTTCAAACAATATGTTTGACCATTTCGTCAAAGAATAACACAAATTGTGTAAGATATTTTTTTTTTTACAAAAAATTTTTTAAAGATTGAATATTCTTTTGAAGAAAAATGTTTGAAAACTAAAAACAAGAATAAAATTGTTCCTTACTTGGAAAAATCAGAATCTTCGTATCGTGGGTACGATTAAAAATAAGCTATGTTCTGTTGCTTCTGAGCACATTATGTTTAGCTGAACCAAAGGCGAAAATGCCTGTAGTTTGTTGATTTTGGTTTAGATCAAAGCAGATTCATGTTAGAATTGCTTAGACCTTGCATCTGTAACTGCCTTGAAAGGTTGTATTACAACGCATAAAATACGAATACATCCTCACTTCAGATATTTGTTTAATTTGTAAAACAATTTATGTATTCTTTCAATTGGAAATGATGCTCTTCTTTGTGTTAAACTATGACACAAATCATAACGCAACACACTGAGGTTTGTGGAAGGAACATAACGACGTTCCATATAGGTAACGGTTTTGAAGAACTCTAAATACGCTAAAATAAGAAAACACTTCTAAGGGTACACACACTTTTTGTGTTGTTCATAGCTAGATAATTAAAGATAATAAATAGTTTAATTTATTGATGAACCACACATGTTAGGAGCCTTGGCTTTTTTTCCTGGTGTTTTAGCTGATTTCTCTAGTTTTCTTGTTTTTAGTTGATATCACAAGGAAGGAGCATGTTTGAGGTGTTGCCTTAAAAATGTCTATAGGTGTGCCTCTGATAAACTCAAATAATGTGGATTATTTTATCAGTGACATCATCGTCTGGGATTTTACAAGTTGTGTAAACGTGGGTTAATTTTAGTGCGCAAGCAACAAATTATGTCATTATTCTGACATTTAGCAAATATAGAAAATCTTGGTGATCTTAACTGACCAAAAACAGGAAAAGACGTGCTTAAATTTGAAGATGTTGCGCATATTTTATTCTGAAACAACCCAAGATAATTTAAGCAACTTATCCACATGTGGTTAATTTCTTTAAATAACCCACCACTCAACGGACTCCACTCGTCTGTATTGCTCACATCAGAGAAAGTAAATCTAGTTGCTGTTTCTCTCTAGATTTAAATTGATGGTTTTGCTCTGGATTCCAGCGAGCAAGTCAGCAATAATTTCAGCTGAGTAGGAGACGCTCAGTGTTGCTTGTAAATTAGGTCAACAGAAGCAGTGCTGAGTGTTGGTCTGTTTTTTGTTTTTTTTTCCCCCTGCCACCACGCTGAAAATCTCCACATTGCAGAGCGACATGAGCTGGAGAATGAGTCTGTCTATTGTGCTCCAAAAGTCGACAATCCTTTTCTTTAAAGTGGCGTCAGCCTGGGAGAATGTTTGGTGTTGTTCAGGCGACCTCTGTGTCACTCTGACGCTTGAATGGAGGCAACCGGTGTTTACCTCACACATTGCAATCTCGCCTTTTCACTTCTCCCGCTGTGCTCCACAGTCGTCGTCTTTGTTCTCGCCCAATCTTGACCTCGTCATGCTTTCGCCTTCGAGACGGCGAGTGTGAGCCGTCTCGACGTCGGAAGTGTGCGTTGAGATGAAAGCCGACGGTGCGTTCCCCTACGTTAACGCATCCAGAAATAACGGCCCTCTGTCCGCTACAGCTGGCCTGTAAACCTTGTGTCGCATTACAAAAGTTCTTATCAGTCATTCAGACAATTGTCCACTTCTGTTATCTAACACCAAGATGTGTGTGGAACCAAGTAAACAAAGCGCATTTGTTCCCTTGTTTTTGTCGTGTGTTGGGTTTTGCCATTTTTCGCAGAGTTTCAAAACACATCTAGACGTTTCTGTTTGTCTGGCGATGAAAGCTCTGCTTCCTTGTGATGTGTTTTGTCTGCGAAGCTGCTCAGAAGCCTGACAGCGTGCCATGCAGACACGGGCCTTTTAAGCTGTTGCTATGGTAACAATGGATAATATGAAGGCACGTCACACCTTGATAACAAACCCCTCCTCCACTCTGGATTCGCCTCAGTTGAGGAAAGGCCTAAGCACATCTTTGTGTCGCCGTCTGAACATTGACTCCAGTCTTTAATTAGATAGAATCTAAACATCTATGAGCTCCGAGTGGGATGGAAATAAACTGTTGTTTAAATCATGATGCGGTTTTCACCCTTCTTTCTTCCTCTTCCTCTCACACCCAGAGACCAATGTGGTCAACCACTATTTCCTTGTTGATCGTTTCACCATGAGAGACTGTTAAACCCACATCATTTTCAGTTTTACCACCCAATTTCCTTCCTTCAGTTGCATGACTTTTTCTTTCTCGTAATAACAGCTCAGATCTTTAGTGAAACAAAATGTCCCTCAGTTTTTAATCCTGGTTTCTTGCTCATGCTGGACTCTGTAAATGGGAGATAAACATTTCTGACTTGTGAGGTTTGTCTCATGTCAAGACCTTTTTAAATTGAATAACAACAAACTAATAAGTAAGTAAATAAACATTTTTGACTTGTGAGGTTTGTCTCATGTCAAGACCTTTTTAAATTGAATAACAACAAACTAATAAGTAAGTAAATAAATGGGGAACAAACATATTGACCACAGGCTTTCTGCTAAATCTTGTAAAAAAATATTACATTTAATAATTCTAATTAAATGGAGGCAAGTTATTAATACTTGGTCTTAAATTATATTAGTAGAAACATTGAATTTGCATATTTGTAAGGAAAATAACTAATTTAAAAACAAATGTCATGGTTTGTAGTTCTGTCAGAGGTATATGGATCTTCTGCTGTGAGAATGAAGGAGACAAAAATTCATCCCCAGAAATGCAGCTTTCTCCATTGCTGCTAAAACTGATTTATTGAATGTTTTAGGCAATTAAAATCAACATAGTCGTCTTACATTATTCACCACTGCCTCCTTCAGCCAGGATGGGTTTATATATATATCTAGTATCTAGTTCAGTATTTTGTTAAAATGTGCACCAGTAACTTTTATGAAACCAACTGCTCAGGGTTTGTGCTGACGTTTGATCACTTTGATCTAAAGCACACAAATTTAGGTCCAAAAATATTTACTTGTTTTGTGCAGCTAAATATGCATTATTAGTCCAGTTATTTAAATTGGTCTGATTTCAAACTTCTCTTTAAAGATTTTACTCCAAGATCCCTTCAAAAAAACCTTGTAATAGCTCTGAAGTGTGAACATCATATTTTTTGCCATTTTTTTCTTATTCTCAGTGAAATTTATCGGTGGTATTAATTCCTCAAAGCCTCTAGATACTACAGCTGCGATAGAAGAACTACGAGGCCCATAAGATACAGCAACAAATAAACATGTCAAAGGGATTTTATTGCTGAGTATGTTGTCTTTCTCAAACCCTCTCAAGAGAATTTATATACAAGGTTTGGCTTGAAAATCTTTTACAGATTTTGATGAGATGTATGAATCTGATCAAGCTGACTGTGTAAAAGGAGTTGAAGTAAAAGAAATGCAACCACATGCCCGAGCTTTAAAATACAAACATATCAGTAATAACAGCTGATATGTTATACTTACATATATTATATATATTATACTTACTATTAATATGGAGATCTTTAATTTAGCATAGATAAAAAAAATTATCTTCACCAGAAACATTAGAAATGCAGTTTTTAAGTGATCTTTCCAAATGAATACCTTGGATCTCAACTTGCGACTCTGAAGCGATCAGACGCATCACAGCGATCTATGACGAAACAAAAATAAACACTGAGAAACGAATGACATGCTGCAGTCTCACTTTGCCGTTTTCCAAGGGTAATCGGTGAAACTGGGTGTAGTTGGGATGCAGAGTAGAACCATAAATAGAAGCTTAAGTTCTTAAATATAAACGTTTGTTGTGTCATCATGGCTGCGTGTCGGCAAACCAAAACACGTTTTCTCTGGATCACCTGCAGTTCAAGGCTGGTCCTAGCAGTCTTGTCCCTTCTTGTTCTGCCGATTCCTTCCAAGGGAAAGTGCTGAGACGCTTGGTTAATATTGTTCTTAAGGAAAGTAAAACTAAGTGATGTTTGACCTTTTTTTTTTTTTTCTTTTGCTACTTAAAGGTGGGAACACAGCAGACCGAGGTGTCTGTATTGCACACAAGACGCGACAATTTCATAACATTAAAAACCACAAACCTGCCTGCATTTTGTTTGGATTTCATGTGTGAAGAAAATCATAAAGTATAGTCCATAACTGTGTAGGGAATAAACAAATGTACATGGCTGCGTCGATTTTTTTTTTTTAACAAATAAAAATCCAAATACTGTGAGGTCCATTTGTTTTCAACTCATTGTTGAAAAATAAATGAACAGTGACCTATTGCTAATATAATAGCCACAGGTACTTTTGGGGTATATCTACATCAGTTTGCACATTGGAGCTGAAATGGTTTCCTGTTGTGTCTGTACTTTAACAAGAACTAAGAATATACAGATGCCCATTTTAAGATGCCATGCTCTGTCTACATGATTGAATAAAGCTCTGAGAGATTCAGAGGTTGAGATGTTGTTTTAAAAACTTCTTCACACTTTTATTCCTGACCTGCTATGTGCCTCGGCCTTTTTGCGACATAGATGAGTTCTGAAACTTGCTCTGGATTCAATTTTAGGAACATCAGAGCAAATGGGGCTGAATTTAATTTTGAAAAACATTTTTGAAAACTTTGTATTCCTTTTCTTCTAGTTCACAACAATGTACAAGTTTGTTGGTTAAAATCCCAGTTAAATCCATCTGACTAAAACATGTGAAAACTTATAAAGAGCCACTAATTAAGATGTTATTGGGAGGTAAAAGAACAAGTTTCATTTGTTTTGGAGTCACAAGTGTCATCTGTTCTTTTTAGGTCACATGTGACATTGAGACAGAAAGGTGAGCAGTTGAGGCCTGACCTTTGCTCTTTTGGTCAGAAGGTCTCTGGGAGTGCTGTGGGATGAAGTGCTGTCACCTTTGCTCAGCTGATGATTACACTCTGGTGATAACTGGTTGTTGGGCTTTAAGTTAATTCTGTGGCAAAGTTGAAGTCCTAACCCAGACAGATACGTTACAGATAAATAAGCCATGAAGTGGGGATCGAGTAGCTCTGTCTTTGGGGTTTCTCTTTTGTTTTTTCTGCATTTCTAACAGGGCTACTAACATTTATTTCTCTTTCTCCCCCTATCCAATCACCTCCCCCTTCTTGTTCTGCTTTCCTTCATTTCTCCTGCCGTCTGTCTGGTGTCTTGTCCGTCTCTGTGCGTTGTCCACCCCCGCCACTCCCTCGCATGTCGCCGTTTTGTTTTTCCCCTCAGTGTGATCAAGATCAGTGCATTCAGAGCACCAAATTCGTTTTGCAGGCCGCCACCACCCCCCTCCTACAACAGCACAGCAGCGAGCCAGTCATCATAACGTCTTCCCCTGAAAACGGGACGTCTCTGCCCGCCCGGGCCTCCCTCACGCTGGGCGGGCCTTGCTCCTCGCTGCCCCTCGGCCAGCCCACCCCGCCGACGTCCACCCCCAGCCTGAGCTGCCACGAGGCCACAGACATGCTGCCGATCCACGGACACGCACTAAACCACACGCACCCCCTCCAGGAGCAGGCAGCCCTCCACCACTATCTCACGCCAGAGGAAGTGCCGTCGCCGCCGGGGATGCTGCACTGCGGCAGCCCGCTGGGCCACAGCCACACCGTGCAGACCAGTTTCTACAACCCGGCCAGCCAAGACTCGCTACACGAGGACTCGGTCAGGGGGTTGGTGAAGCTCAGCTCTGTCTGACAGTGGGATATATAAACCCAACTCCTTCTGAAGAGATAAAACTCTCCTGAGCTGCTTTGGTATTGGCTGACTCCCTCTTGAGTTACAGACTCCATCTGCTAGAAACTGTTTTGAAGCTACCTGAAGTGAAGAAAAACGTGTTCTCAGCCATCATGTTGCCAAACCTGTCTGCTGGAACCGTGAGAGAAAAGTTACGGCTTGTATGTGACCACTCAGAGATAAACTGTTTATTTTGTACTTCAAGGGAAGATTGGACAACTTTAATTTGATAATCTGCAAACTGGACTTTGCTTTTCGAAGCGGTATCTACGTCTGTAAGCCATTTCGAGCAAAAACAAAGGAACTGATTCAACACTTCAGGTCAGAAAGCTGCATTTCTGCCACTGGATGGGACCGGATTTTTGTTAAATATAATTGAACCGACTTGCCTGTTGCTGATCTGACCATGTCTCCTGCCTTTATTCTCAGCATTGTGATGGTTTATGTCATTATGTTGCATATCATCCTGCTTTTTCTATGTAAAAGAAATCAAAGACTGTTGTACTGTACCATAGTTACTACAACTCTTACAAATTATATTTCCTGTGGATATTAATAAAACACCAACTTTTTACCAGATTCTGGTGCATATAAATTGAAAGCATGAGTGTATATGGTGAGTTCATCTTGTGCCCCCTGATCATTTTCCAGTAGTTTCCAAAGGAAGGTAAAAACGGTTATTGGCTCTCTGCTGCCACTTTGTGTTTGATCAGACGTACTGCAGGTAACAGCGTTGTTTCTATCGGCAGGACTAAATATAGAGAGGTTCCCTTTCAGCTCAGACCCCAACCTCAGGATCAGTGAGTATGTCAGGTCTGCTGTGTGTAGACCTTGTGGTCAGCCTGTTGCATTTGTTGGCTCTCCTCTCTGGTTGTTCTGCTTTCTGGAGAAGTTTGAAACTGATTTAAGTTATTTTTTCCCAGGTCTGGTATGTGGACAGAGCAGGGAGAAAGATTTTTATTTCCTGACACACTTTCTAAACGTTATAACCTTTGTTCCACTTTAATTCTTCTATGTTTTTTTCCATCCTTCATCACTTCTGTCTTGCAAACCAAAGAAATATGGACTTTCACCATTTCACAGCCAGATCTTGATGACAAATATTTTTATCCTTACTCTTTATTTTCTCCCTTTGTCAAAATGTTGTGACCTCCCCTCCTTACGTCTTGTCTCTATACACACACATATATATATATATATATATATATATATATATATATATATATATTATTTTGCTCTGTGTGCTTGTGGTGCCTTGTGTCCAGTCTTCGCTCGAGTTTCTCGATTTTCAATGTCCCATGTTAAAAACCTGTTATAATTTCATATTTTAAAATTGACATGAAGGATTTAAGAACTTTCACACATATTTTTTGTGTAAAAAATCTATTGTGTTCATCCTTCTTGTCCGTCGCTTTTCCGTCTTTTCCTGTCTTCGGTGTTTGCAGGTTTCATGTTGAAGTCTGTGTTTCACAGTTTAAAGCTGCAGTTTTTCCAAAATCAACATTTCTGCTAGTCTGAGTTTAGAATTGGTTAGTAAACATGTATTAAGCTCAACAAAGTAAGCAGTACAGAAACGTTCAGTCAAAGCAGAGATCTGTGGAGTTCAATGATTCCGCATTTCACCTTAGACTTTACAGTTAGTGGTAAAAGCGCACAACTGAAGAGTTGCGCTGTTGTGTAGCAGCAGCTGTTCTTTTTAAAGCTTAAACTCAAACCCAAGAATACAAAATGTAAGTAAGACATTCAGTTGTCTTTTATTTATCAAAACATGGAGGATACAAGAGATATTTCTCTTCTTCACTACAGAAGGTAATACAGACAATCCAGAATTAATATCCATTTTTGACTTTAGTGATATATTAGATTTTGAATAGCCACCCTGGACCACAGATGATTTAATACTGGCTGAGTCTTCACATGATCAGTCGTCTTATGAAGTGCAGCTGATATTTCTACAGAAATTAAACAAGTTTATTTGAAAAGGATAAAGAATGAGCTCTTTAAAATTAGAAAATTAGTTTTTTGATAAAATACCATTAATGAAATGTAAAATACAATCATGCACAATGATGGTGCAAAGATTGGTTGTTGTTTTTTTTTTTTCTGTATTGCACATTGCACCAAAAAAACGAATATTCACTGTCTCAGTTTAAGACCTGCATATAATTTAAATAATAAGCTAAGCTTAAGTGCTTAAATACATGTGTCCTGTTTTCTGTCACCCATGAATCTGTCCAATCAGGACCACAAAGACGAACCTCATCAACCACAGTAACAGTGCTAGATTAGCTTAGACCTGAAATTCAAACCTGGCGTCCATCGTGTGGGTCACTGTAAGCCAACTGAGCCCCGACCAACAAAGCTTTAGCTTTGAGTCACCATAACTTCACATCATTGAGCTCCAGGTCTCCCATGATCTCCAGCTGGTCGATGCTGCTTAGGTCCTGCACTCTGTGCCTGAACTCAAACAGGTGTGACCCATTCACTGCCAGCTTGAACTGATGGGGCTGACAGAGCAGGAGGACCTGGAGGGGGAAGAAATGTTGAGGAATGCTAATCCAGAATGCACCGGGGTGAAAGTTCAAAGATGGACTGACCAGAATTGGGTCACTTTTTTTTCTGGTCAGTGAATAATTCTGTTTTAATTATAATATAAATGTGGTCAATGATCTCTCAAGATAAAAAAAAAAATGGGAAAACTAATTTGTGCATCTCTAAAATCTTGAAAGTTGCTGGTTACTCCTACCTCAAAGTATTCGCCCGGCGAGAAGGGAAAGAAGGGCAGCTCCCTCTCCTCCTGACCCCAGGATCCGTCCAGGTACGAGTTCCTGATGAACAAGCCCGACTTCATCCGGGGGTTCAGATGGAGAGCAATGTTCTCCATCTTGCTGTTGCAGAGATTGATGGTGAAACTGGAACACAGGTAAAAATATCTCTGGATTTTTTTTTTTTTTATAGAACGTAATAGATATTGGATTTAGAAGAAAACATTATTAAAATAATTCAGCTACATAACACAATTTGTATTATTCCACTCCCACCTGGTTAAAAGCTTCATTGGAAGATTATTGATTTGTTTGGTACCAATTACAATCCCTGAACAGTAAAAGAGCCATGTTTTATTTCACTAAATCAATCATTCAGCATCTTGCAGACGTTTTTATTAACCTTGAACTTTCTCATATTTTGTCATGAGACAACCACAAACATCAGTGGAAAACCCTCCTGTAGGCTGATAAAGTCATGAGGCTGTGGTTGATTTTCACCTTCTAGCAGAACAATATCCCTAATCGAAGCATAATTGTGTGTTGGAATTACCTAATCAAAGCCCAGACATAGATCAAAATATGCACATGTTACAAGCCCGAAAAACTGATGCTGCAAAAATGGATTAAACTGAGTTTGAACTTTGCAGCCAAACATTTCAGTCTCTTGGATGTTCAAAGCAGACATGCATGAAAAAGACTTACAGCTGTCATTTTTAAAGTAATTGTTTACTATTTTCCTTCTGTGCAATTATAAACTGTTTTGTGTTTAACATAAAGTCCCATTAAAACACAATGAATGTTAATAATTGTAATGTGATAAATGAAAAGTACAACAAAAATTTAATATATTTGCATATTATTAATAATTTGTTTACCTGTGAGGGTACATGCTGACCTGTCCTTTTATTGTGATGTGGTGTCCTGGGTTCAGTCCTTTGAGTATACTGCCTTTGTAGGGAAGACCCTGTAACAACAATGTTGTTATTTTTCTCCACGTTTGTCACCCGAGCTTCTATGAATATACAGCTCATGGAAAGTATTCACAGCACTTCATTTTATGTCACAGTCTTATTCCAAATTGTACTAACCTCATGCCTTAAAATTCTACATACAAAGGCTCCATTATGACAATGTGGAAAAAAAGTTTAAAAGGTGGTGAATCAATGTGATTTCTTGTTTTTTATATCTTTTCAAAAATCTCAAAAAGCGTCATAATGGGGTATTTGGTGTGTAGAATTTTTAGGCAACAGATTAATTTATTACAATTAGGAATAAGTTTGTAATGTAACAAATTAAGGGAAAACAAAGCGCTGTGAATCCTTTCCAGATGCACAGCGCATCCGCTATTTACACATGGCAAAAATCTAAAGTTAAGGGCCTGTATTCTCATGGTTTTAGATTAAGAGTGACTGAGTCTGCTGCTGAGGGTGAGTCTGAGCGATGAGTCAACAGAAATTCCCATCTTAGTGAAGGACGTGTGATTGACAAAATAGTATTAACCAATCATTGAGTTTAGACTAGGTTTTAAAAAAACATGGCATGATGATGAAACTTTGCAAAATTTAACTTATTCACCATGCAACAACCACAGCAATTACAGCTTATTTACATAATCGTTACTTTGATTTGTAACTGCTTCTTGCCAAGCTGGTTATTTTACTACATCTATTTAATAATAAACCCTCAGCTGTCAGCAGTTTTCTGTGACTGCCTGCTTGCCTGATCTGGTGAAATGACCATAACATGAAGGAGTAAAGCTATGTTTAGTCTTAGGATTCATTAAGAATGCAAGCCCAAATAAACTGTAATAAAGTCTACAGCTTGGTGAATAAGCATGGGTGACCACAGACCCATAAACATTCAGGACGTGTGATGCAGTTTTTATTGCATCATAAGACACCAAGAAAATTCTAACTTCTTAAAAAAAAAAACACAGGGGAAACTCACCAAATCACCTGACTCTGAATATATTGCCTAAAAGAGAAAAAAACATGTTTAGAAGTGATTCAGAAGAAAAAGAGAGAAAAAAAAAAAAGAAAATCAGAAAGGAGTTAGTTACTGAGTTTGGGATGTAGCCAATAGCGTGGACCCTGACATTCCCAGAAATAGAAAACGTGTCGACCCTGGTCAGAGGAGTTCTGTGTTTGTATTCCAGCAGGTGAGAACCATTTACTGCCACCTACAGGTAAAGCCAGACATTCAGTTAGTTTATGCTCTTCAGCTTCAGGACACAGGCGGGCAAAGGGCTGCCTCACCTTAAAGCCGTTCTTGTGCACTAGAATGATGGTCTCAAAGGGGGCTCCGCGTTTGTAGGGCAGCTGGTGGAGGGTCTCCTCTTTACCCCACTCCTCCTGCAGCAGGGAGTTACAGACCACACAGGGGGAGCCACTGAAGCGAGGGCTGAAGTGGAGAGCCACGTCTGAGCGTGGTTTGGTGCTGCAGCCGCTTGACAGGTCCACCTGAAACCTGCAGAGAGGACGATGGTTAAAGTTATAAACACAGGCTCAGGAATATGCAACAGGAGCCTCATATTGAGTGCTAATACTTTCCAGTGTGTCATCACACTTTTTAGTAGGCTGACATAGTTTTGTTGCAATTCCCCCTTTTTTCTGAACTAAATCAAGTTTTCAAATATATTTTAATTCATGCAACACAACAGACAGCTCTATAAGTGCAAT
The DNA here is from genome assembly GCA_903067075.1 of Micropoecilia bifurca. Lineage (NCBI taxonomy): Eukaryota > Metazoa > Chordata > Actinopteri > Cyprinodontiformes > Poeciliidae > Micropoecilia > Micropoecilia bifurca. Next base: position 18,308 of record CAEGAF010000446.1, read on the forward strand.
CTGCTCGGTTTGACTGGAGAAATCACCTGTCAGCTTCTGGTGGCACAGTCCCCTGGATGATGATGATCTCCCCTGGATGCAGGCCTCCAGGTATGGGACCAGTGTACGGGATCACCTTAAAGGGGAAGGTAAAGTTAAAACCACTGACAGCCTGGCTTCTGCTTGATATCTGGGAGCTAAAACGTCCCTCAGACGCGAGACGGATTAGTCAAATGAGAACGGCAGCGGCTTAAGCTGAGAAATTACGAGTTGGTTAGGAACGGCTGTGAACGTCAACGTTAAGCGAAACGTCTTACCGGATCCAGAACGGTGTGTTTTGCATTGGCCACAGACATCGAGCCCCGGGTGTCCGGACGAGCTGCAGCGGGAGACGGACAGCTGACAGGCGGTGATTTCTGCAGCAAACAGCGGCAGCTTTGGGCTCTGCTGCGCTACCAGCTGATGGGACCGGTGGCCATATTTACTCCGTCAACGAGCAGCGCATGCGCACAATCTACCACGTGATCAGGCTTACGTATGAAAACAGCAGGGTTTTTTTTCTGATGTTTACTTATGTTTGAGTTAAAACAACATATACGTTCAACTTCGGCTCCTCAGAAAAACACACATATACTTTAAAATAATCTGAATGTGTGCTAAAAGTTTGACGCAAGTTTCTTTGCAGCCAAAAGGTCAATAAAAAATAAATAAGAATAAAAAAAGATATTAAATACAATATTAGCAAAGGAGAGCATGTAGTCTCTGTTTTTTTATTAGGATAACTAATATTTCAGTTCTATTTGAGAGCATTGGGAACAATCTAAAATAAATGAATGAAATTAGCTGTCCATGCAAAGTGACTATAATATAATATTTTTTTTAGAAAGTGCTTATTGTTCTACATTGAATAAAAATCAATGTAGACTTTTTATCCTCGACTAGCAGCATGTTTTTGCTTTGTTTCAGAATTCCGAGTTGCATTGAATGCAACAAGAATTAGAACAGTTTTATAAATAGCATTTGTCAGTGGCAAGAACAGGTTTCTCTGGTAGTAACAAACAGACTGTTGAAGAGCAAGTTATGGGTCTTGGTAAGTGTATTGAGTAGAATATAATTTATTCTTTGCAATGATATAGATACCTTATTTATTTGTCAGAAGCGGTTTAGACTACTAATAGGGGTCCAAGTGTTTTGAAGACTTGAGATGATCAGGACATGTACTGTACTCAGGTTCAGGTTCAGCCCAGAGCTGAAGCTTAGTCCACCCAGTTCAGAACTGCTGATATCCACAAAAGATTCGAAAGACTTCCTTTTGCACTCTTCTGATTGGAAAACCTGCAGAAAGAGGAGTGGGTGTGGCTGTCAGATCTGTGTTTATAATGTGAAACTTGCATTGTCTTGTGAGATAAAAAATAATTATTTTATAGTAATAATATTGCAATATAAAGGTGCAGTTCTGTGTCTCAGGATATAACTGCTGCTGCACATGCTCAAGGTGTAAATTAGACTTCAGTCTAACAACATTTTACCTGAAGGTATTTTATTATTATTATTGCGTTATTATTGCATTCGACGTCTGGGCCTCCCTTCTGAAGCTGCTGCCCCTGCGACCCAACCCTGGATAAGCGGAAGAAAATCGATGGATAGATGCATTAATTTTGACCTATGTGATTTTCATGTGACAAAACAGTTGTATTAAAATTTAGCAAATACAATTTCATTTAATTTGAACTTTACTGTTTTCTTGCATTTCAAATTCAGTCAAATCTGATTCAAAAAATACTTTGTTGATCCCGAATGGAAATTAAATGTAGTTGTAACTCATTTAATTAAGGAGTTATTGTATATTCTGATGGCTGTGGGCAGGAAAGATATCCCGTAGATGCCTGTATTACTTTGAATTTTAAGTTATACCACCTCTGACTGAAGGCACTGCTTTTTAGTGACAGACTTCTGAAGAAGATGGTCAGGGTTGTCCATAATTTTCTTGTTTTTATGTAAAATCCATTTTTGCATCATCTGTAGGGAACCAATTATGCAGTTTATACAAAGATTTCTTAATTTATATTATCATACAATTTGTATACAAATTTATTATTATTTTTGCTACACTTTAAATTTTATTTTTATTTTTTAGCAGAAACTGCTGTCATCACAGGAGGAGCAGGTAGGTTTCAGATGCCCTGGTTTATCTATTTCTTCACACCATAACAGGACAAATGAGGCTACGCATATATTATTTGTAATATGTAGTTTTGCAACCTTATGAAAAAAAGTTTAATTTTAAGTTTGTCAATCTTTTTGTTTTTAAAAAGTGTGAACATCTGATTACAGGCGCAATGACAAAATCTTTTTTATATTTTATCCTGATGAGATGAGGACCTATCAAAGGTCACTCAGGATACATGTTGCATTTAGAGCTTTCATATCTC
>CAEGAF010000447.1:0-25220 GCA_903067075.1 Micropoecilia bifurca
GAACGACCCAAGGTATTTAAAATTTGCCACAGTTTCAACAGGTTGGCCATCGAGAGAAACTGGAACCACTTTAAGGTCTTGTTTAGATAATTTAATTAGCTCGACATTCTTAAGAGACAGATAAACTAATACTAAATAAAAAAGACTTTGCGGTATTCTGATTTAGTAATGTAATTATATTAGTTGTGTTACCACCCCCTCGCCACTAGAGGCAGTACCAACCCTGAAAAGATGCGACTAAGGAGCAGATTTAGAAGTACACTGAAAGCTACAGTATTTGGTAAAAACGGTGAGCTTTGCTGAAGAAGACATAAGTTCAAATCCATGGTGAGAGTGGAGCTTCTTCAATCAGTGCTCCTCCGCAGCTCTGATTGGCTAAGCAATGTAACGTGATCCTCTGCAACAAGTGATGGCAAAGCGGGGCGTCATCATGACTTTACAGAAGTGTGTATTTACCTCCAGCAGAGGCTCCGCCAAACCCCTGAGATCAACTCATCGAACCCCTGGGGTTCAATGGAACCCAGGTTAAGAACCACTGGCCTAATGTCATTGGCTCATCCCAAGAAGCGGGGAACATTCTGGGACGTAATGTCAGAGACGGTGTTGATGTTCACATTCATTGTGAAATAAAAAGTTAAGTACCTAATAAAAATGGTCCAGTTCACAAAGAGCTGGGATGCCTGTAATGGTCACTGCTGTGGGGGCACAGGAAGAACATTGTTGTTATCAGGCAATTGCCAGGGCAACTGATAGTCATTATAAAGATCACTTGACTCTCAGGAAGCCTCACAGATGGATTAGTTGTCACTACCAGCAGCTGATTGGAGTGACATTTTAAATCTGAAACCAGTTTCTACGTGAAGGCATCCATACCCGTTACATCAGTTCCAGGCATCCACATTGCACCAAAGCAATGAGCCTTAAGAAAGCATGTTGATGTCATAGTGCTACATCATTCATTTCATTATCATCATGGTGGTACTTAATTTTTTATGTCTCTATGTAATGCTATTATGCCTGGATTTATTTGTTAACAGAAATGTCTAAACCTCAAAACTCTTATTATAAATAAAGGACAGTGACTCAGAGGTTTAAGTCTCCTAACCAAATTTGAACTAATTTAATTTAATGTGTCAGGCTAATCAAAAGGAAATCCAGTAGTTCTCATTTATCATTTTAGTCTGTCTTAAAACTTTATTTTCTGTGCACAAGAAATGCAACATAAGCAAAAATTCAGTTTTTTATTAGCAATATTATGCTCTGTTCAGAAGCCTCCTACAATCAGTATTTTATCATGTAGTGCAAACATTGGATTCTGCTCAGAACATAATCTAAAATGACTTTTTGCAGCTTAAACTCATTTAAAACTCACTTCTGGCAAACCAAATTGTATGATCACCTGATTTATAGAAGTGTCATTTCAGAACATGATTAAAATATAACAACTTATGTTGGTGCCTACTGAGTAACAAAGCATGAGAGCTTTCAAAGGCTGTGCTTTTTGTCTGAAAGTTGTTTTTTTTAAACATTAAATCAATTCTTTGCTTCCTCCTCAATCTAACACACTTTTAGGTAGAGATGTCCTATTGTTGGCGAAGTGAGCTTTATGTATTTCATTTTGGTTTATCAAAGCACGAGTCCACTATAAAAGGACAGAAACTACAAGCTAATGCAAATGGGAAAAATACCCAAATAAAAAACAAAGAGCAGCTTGGTTTAACCATTTTTCCATTTCCAAGTAATTATCTGGATCCCTAACTCCTGAAATGGAATAATTGTCCCAAATTATTTTAACTTTTCTGGAAATCTACTATTGTGTTTCTCTGTTGGGTATTTTCTTCCACTCACAACAATAAAAGTAAATTTTGGAAAATGCATAACATACAAAACAAACACACTGAACAAAAGATATATATTTACACTGTCATTTTATTTGTTTACGTATTTTATAAGTAGTGAAGGTTTGCTTTGAAATCAAACTGAGCTGGTTTGTTTTGCTAAAGCAACATTTGAATACCAAAACCAGAAATAGTCAGAAGTTGTCACACATAATTTGACAGGTATTTTATGTGGTGCAGATGTTTTAAAGATGGTGCGGGTTTTACATCTATTTGCACTTTAAAGACTTTCACACTCCCAAGATAACTGTCTGCTCCCCACCACACAAGCTTTGTGTGAATGTTCTTTTGTTTTAAATATTGCAATTGCTAATCACAGCAGCCAAAGCACGATTTGTCTGGTAAACAAAAAGATTACCTTCTAAAAGAGTTAGAACCACAATAAGGTTAATTCAATAAAGACATTGCCCATTTTATGAAATGTTTTTATTCAGTTTAAATGAAAAAAAAACCTGAGAAACACTGGGGCTATAATTAAAAGATGTTGTCTCTCAAGTTTTCAGTGGAAATGCCTTTAAGCAGTTTGGTTGTACTGATCTGCAGCCTTAGGTTTTTCTAATCCTTTGACCAAGACATTATTCATGTGATGCCCATCTTTTCTGCAGCTGACAGCCCGCTCCCTACCAGCGGTGCATTCTGATGAGCGTCTCCAACCGCTTCTTAGCCACCTCAGGTAAGCAGCAGGATTAAAAACTTTGTTGCTTTTCTTGTTGAAAGAAGAATATTGTCACCAAAGAATATCAAATGTGCTCTTGAAGTGTTGTTGAGTAAATCTGTCATTTACTGATGTAATTCTTCATCACCGTTGGGGTGCAATGCTGCATGATGTTTTATCTTCACTTGTTTCTCCAAATGCACAGTTTTATATTCCTGAGAACAGACACCCCAGAGCTGTGATGTTGTCATGTAGTCAGTTAGTTGTCAAACTAACTGTCAACATTTGTCATGACTTATAATCAGGGAAACTCTGCAAAAATTACAGTCATAATTATTTTTTGTCATTTTGACAGCCGATTTTAAAAAAAAGAATATTGAATCATCTTGAACTCTGACCTCCAAAGTTTTGGTTTTCATAGACTGCTTTAATTCCAACTTTTATCATGACTTGAATCTGAAACAGTGTCTTTAATGGACAGAAAGTCAGAACTTTCTGTGTGACTTATTTTTGATCACTTGAGTAAACATCACAGATCTAAATAATTACATAGATGACATTTGTCTATTCCACTCATTGTTAATAATCACACACAACCTCTGTGTTTTCCTTATATAGACCCTTTATCTTTCATGACAGAAGTTGAAAGCTCAAATTGATCAAATGCTAACTCCATTTAACTGTCCTGTGTTGAATGTCTGAGTCAACCTCGTAATCTGGTTTGATTTTATTTTAATTAATTAAAGGGGATTTCTTTTTGTCACACTGATGTTTTTCAAATTATACTTCAGTACTAATATAATAACATTAGTTGAGCATCATATTGTCTGTTTTAAAGCAGCTGGTGTATTTGCTAATGATGCTTGTAATCGTAAATGGGTTTTGGAAAGCTACAGTTAACTGCATGTGGCTCAATTTTGTTAAAACTGTGTGCAATCTTTGGCTATTTCAATCTACATTTATTAGCAAGAAATAATGAAATATCCTTGCAAAATAGCAGTAGAGTTTATCTTTGTTTCAGAAGAACAGCTGAAGGTGTTTATTTTGCCTTTAAAGTAAAAACCCAAATACACCGGTGGAAGAAGGGATTATCCCAGAGTGTTGTTGGGGATTAGTGGATAGGTTGTTGAGATGAATAGCTATGTCAGTAATGTTTATAGCGGAGAGAATATTATATGATTTGCTGCCCAATCAGTTTGGACTCTTGCTCAGCACCGGCCTTAATTGGGTTTGGAAGGAGATCAGGAAAAAGCTGTATGGTGTCAACCACCATAAACATATTTTATGCTACTTTGAGTTTTAATGGCAACTGTATTTATTAAAGAAAAACAGACCTGATGCTTCACTCTCTTATTTCAGCCATTCCTATTTGGGACAGGATTACAGCATCCAAAAAAATGTCGGGAAAATCTCCTTGGAGCAGATCGATTCAGTAAGTCTTTCTGATCACGTCTGATTAGAATGCCAGGTTTTATTATAAGATAGAAGGTAAAATTGGGATGCCTGTAGAATATCTGGTTACTTAGTGGTGACATATTAAAGTGCCTGGAGAAAAATACTGAAAGTTCACAGTTCCTTGTTTTAGCCAAAAAAAAAAAAAAAAAAATGACCAAGAGCCTCACTGTACTTGATGTGTGATTTAGCAAGAAGGTATTTTCTCCTAAGTGATGCGATGAGTACCGTTTCATTGTTTAATCCAGGCCCTCTGCTCTAACTGTGCTACATGTTTTAGATGTTTTCTTGCTTCAACAGACTAGATTTAGATGATTAAATTACCTCCTCAGCATGTCCTTAAGGGCCAGCAGAAGGTTGTTAACAACCCATTTATTTTCAGTCAGGTGTGCTGAAACAGGGAAACCTCTAAAACACACTAGAAAGTGGTCGTTGCTTTTGTTTATACATGTGTAAAACAAAGTTAGTAATTTTTATCGTGTGACTTTTTAGGGAGATTTTTTTGCCCACCATTAACAGTCCTGTGTTTTCAGCTTGCAGGAAAGTCCTTCCCACTCTGTATGAGGCAGCTCCACCAGGCGCTCAGAGACCAGCACCATCTCCGCCACGGAGGCAGAATGCAGTACGGTCTCTTCCTCAAAGGCATCGGCCTCTCTTTGGAGCAAGCGCTGCAGTTCTGGAGGATGGAGTTCATACGAGGCAAAGTGGATGCAGACAAGGTAATGTTGTAACTAAACTTTTAATTTTAATTTGCTCTGGCCTGCTTAGCAACAAAGCAGAATGCATCATAGTCAACAAAATGTTCATGAATTTTTAAGCCGCAACCTAGTTTGCAGCTGTTAAGAGGAATCTTTAGCAGACACTGAAATTTTGATTTGTTTTGTATTTATCACAAATTATAAGCTAATTCAGTATCATTTCAAAATGAAGCAAAATCCCTTGACAGAGACAACAAAAGGCTGGTTATGTCCTGTCCAGATAACTGGACTTTACCAAGTTTATTTCTATTTAAATAACTAAGATTCAAGATTTTCTGACAGAGAATTGGATATATACCCTGATGTAAATTATTTGAGGGAAAACTGGTATTCCCAACACATACAATACCTACTTTAATACATAATGTTAGCAGCAAAAACTAAGAATTGCTATTCAGACTAAATCTCACTTGAGGTTCAGGGATTTTTTTTTCAAAGAAAACCCAAACATTTCATATTCTGTATGTGCAAAGTTGATAGAGACATACAGTACATTTTGACTCAGGGGAACTAAAAAAAAAATGTTCGCCACTCTTTGCAAATTTTTGTTTGTAATACATTTTGAAAACCATGTAATACTTTCCTTCCACTTTCCAATAATGTGGAGTCTTTTGCAAGACACTGTAGCTACATCTCATTCCACTGTTCCTCAATAAACTTTTATTCCAAGTGGATTAACTTTAATCTAGAGTCTAGAACATAGAACAAAAGAAAAAAATATGTATTCATATAGAAAAGCACTCATACTTTATATACCATTAAATTTATTTTTTTTTTGCTTTTGTTTCTTGCTCCTGCTGATTTACTTGGACACTAATACTGAAATGACAAAATATAGTTTGTGTAACATCAACAGTCAAATTTGATTCTATAAATGAAAATGCCCATCACATCAGATGTTAAATTAAGAATATGTTCTAGAAACGTCTGATCCCAAATGATGCTTGTATTTAGACGGGGGGCCTAATTTAGGCCAGGATTGATGTCACCCTGTACTGACGGCTCCTCTGCTGTGCCAGCTGAGCTTTAATGTAGCTTGCTTTAAAGAGTGTTGGCAGGAGATGTTGCCACAGCCGCGCCATGCTAACATCTGCTACGGGAAAGTATTTCAAAAACAGCCACTGGCAGCCACTGAGTGTTTGAGCCTTTTGTGGTGTAAAGAGAGAACTGTGTTTAATTAGATAACTTATGTTAAAAACACTGACAGAATACATCTTGCTCATTGAGTTGAATTGGGCTGTGGTTTGCTAAAACACATTTCTGAGATTCGTTTTGATTTTGATTATTCTTCGATATACCGTGGAGAAACTTCAAAGAAATGAGCTACATTTCCACAAGACTCGCAAATGGCAAAATGGAATACAGAGTGTGTATTACATTCAACACCCTGGTTGACCTATCAATTGCTGGACGAAAATATTGGGAATTTACCTTCCCTGTAGAAGTGTTTGAGCAAGGACAACCCCTGTGTTGTCCAACCACATATCCAGCATCCTGCTGCACAGACATTCTTGCATAAGTTTGCAATTATTTTAAGAGGTATGGTCTCTGATGTGAACTTTAATTGGCTTTACTGCAGAAACTTTGAGCTCACATGGTTGATCAGTGTTATTACCCAGCTGCTGCTAATAGGATCAATTTTTCATTGTGTAGCTCTGCATCACACTGAGGTGCATGGATCTCATATAGCAGAGCTTGTAGAGCAGAAGAGGGTATGCTTAATACAAAGATAAAAACTTCAGTGGCTCAGACCCGATCAGCTATAGGACATCTTAATTGGGACATTCCTTGTACTTAGGCTGAATGTTCGAATGTTCTTCTTGCATTGAAGAGGTGTAGTGTGGAAAACAGGAGTCATCGCTCTGACTTTGCTGAAAAAAGCCAGTTTGTTTTCCAAGATGTCAAAAAAGCAGCCGCTTTCAAAATGGCATGTGCATGTATATTCTCAGATCATGCCCTGTCAATTCAAATTGGCCAATCGCCTCAGTCTTCCAGAGAGGAAGAAGAAAAACAAAAGTTTTAACTTTTACATAAGTGATGTCAAAATTAACAATTTATGAATTATTAAGTGGCAACTAAGCATATAATTTACAAGCCATTTTATTCTTCTCTTAATTACTTTGATTTTCTTCAGCCAATCAAACTCCTGCTCTTACCAGGTGATGTCCTGTAAAAGAGCTAGCTTTTAATCAACATAGAAAAGCTAGAGAGGGACTTGGTGCTTCTTGATTCTCATTAGTTCAAATGCTTCGATGTGCTTTTAAACTGGTGAGATTATTGGGAACAAGATTTGAGACAAAAGTCAGTGTAAAAGCACCAGTTTTATTACCGATGTAAGATAGCATGTACTCAATATAAGGCATGTTTCGATTTTTCTTATAGGTCAGACTCTAAAATGCAATTATTATTCAGCAGATGTACATTAACATTAAGGTCTCCTGCTGTAACGATACATGGCCACATCAATAGGGAACATTGTTATTTCAAATACCTTCAGTCTTAACAGTACATGCAAGACACAAGATGTAATTAAAAACTTGACACTGTTGGTCAGTTTTTAATCACTCACTCACTGTAATTTACAAATCTTGCTATGTGGGCGTCTGCTGTCTGCTGGGGAAAGGAAGTCGGGTATAGTTGATGGAAAAACAATGTAGATTAAGCCATAGCAGTCCAGTAGGAAGACCTGTTCAGCTTAGCAAAAAAAACTCAGGGGAAGAGAGTCATTTTACAGCAGGATTATAATCCCATACAGCCATTTCTACACAAAAATTGCTTTAGATAGGAGCATATGTTTATGTTAGAATGACTAAAACGTCCAGACCTATATTCAAATGAGAATCTGTGGCAAGATTTGAATATTGATGTTGACAGATGCTGTTTATCCAGTCTGACTGAACTTAAGCTTTTCTGTGATAAGCATGAGCAACAATTTCAGCAGCTATATGAACAAAACTGTTGAAACTTAAACTAAAAGATCAGCAACCAAATTTGCATTAAAAATAGTTTTACAAAACACTGACTCAAGCAGGTGGAATAGAAATGTGTTGTAATTTTTCAGATTTGTATTTCTGAAACATTTAGGAAATCTATTTTTTTATCTTTTCAAACAAACTCTGTGTGCAAGTAATCTTTTTTTTTACTGAGGTACATATGATCCCTCACTAGTTAAGTTAGTTGAAAATATAATTATATTAATGAACCGAAGTTGCAAGGCTGTCTGACTAATTTGAAGGCAGACAAAAACAATATTGCCGATTATTTTTAAGATGCAGCAAAATCCTTTTTTAATCAGTTTTTTTGAGTCTTTGTTTCTGTCTCTGTGTATAGATTTAACTCAGAATTAATCTTTTGTGCTTTTACATTAAAGTTTTCTAACCCACATAGGCATTTCAAAGAAACTTCTATACTGTTTGAAAGTGTAGTGAATGTCAAAACAGAAATGGGAAGAAATTCCTAAAAAAGGAAAACAAATAACATTGACTTTAATCAAGTAGTGCCCATTGTAGTTTTATAATCTCTCCATCCATCAGGCTCACATGCCGGACCTTTGTTGTGGCCCTTTCTTTTTTTTGTGCCCCATTTTTGAGGTGTCTTACTTGCCATGTAACGCGTGTGATGGCTTTCGGAAAAAGCCCTGCTTTTGTTCCACAGCCGAAGCATCTGAATGGTGCTGACCAGCTCGCAGCTCTCACTGTGATGTATGTGTTGTGTCAGAAGCTGCACTTTGTGGCATGCTGCACAAAGCCTTCTCATTAGTATGCGACAAGAGGAGAGAAGGAAGATGAGAGGCAGCGATGCCGAAAGGAAGGCCTGGAGGAAGAGGCAATGTAATATTAGACTAGTGGGAAAGGGAGAATTGATGAAATTAACTTGATCTATCCATTCTTCTTGCCACAGACGTTGGCCTATTCATTTGTAGGAGTGTCTATTTGTGCCACTTTGCTGTAGCGTAGTGTAGCCTTGGGGCAGAACTGCTGTTAAACTACTTGTTTTACAGACCTTAACTTTAAGTTAATTCCTTTCTTCTAACTGACACCATCAGGGTTGTTTTGCTGCAGGACAAAACTGGTTGACTTCGTCGAATTGTTTCCATAACGAGAAAACAAAAGTATGACAAAAATTTGAAGCAACATTTCAAAATTTTAAGCAGAAAGTTAAAGCTTGAGCACAGAGGTTTTCCAAATAGATAATTACTCTACTGTCAAATTAGTCCCAAAGTGGCTTAAAGACAATCACATTAATGTTTTAGAGTGTGCTTTACAAAACCCTTATCTTATTCCCACAGGGTACCTAACTTATTTTCTCAGGTGGACCAGCACAAATGTTAGGTGCACCCAAATTTTAGACCTCATTGCATTTAACATCACAGTTTAACAGATCCACTTTAAGTCACTCTCCAACAAGGGAATATTCACTTGTAAATGACTAGCAATCTAGTAAACATAAAAGTCTTTATTGAAGCTTATAAAAAATTGTAACTTACTGAAAAATTGTTAAGTGCTTCAGCGAGCTTTACATCAAAAGATAAAATAAATAAATGAATGTAATGAGACGATGAAATAAAATCTAAATCAAAAAGCAAATGTTTCAAAGGTTAAGCATGTTATGAACATCTCAAACAGAACATTTTATTCATGTGCTACTCTGGGAGTCATATTAAAATCTGAAAAAAGTAAAACATTATACAAATAATTTAGGAGGTTGTTTGCATCTAAACACTTGCTCTCAGCTTCATGTGATTACTGGGCCCTGCGCTGACAAACTAGTTTTTGGTCAGGAGCCGAAATAAAACCAGTTATTTAGTGTTACAGCATGTGTGTTTTGCAGGAGAAACAGAATTGGTGCTAAGCAAGTACCAACAATTACAACTGATTTGGTAAAATTTTGTTAAATCTCTTGTTTGTTTTTTCGGTGTTGTAAAAGTTGTTTTGCTGGAATTAAAAGTAGTGTTTAAAGAGACTCCTAACACTTTCACCAGAAACCTTTCTTGAACCATTATTAACAAAAAAAAAACCAGGAAAAATATTTTTTTATTGATGTTACACCAATTTGATCTTGGATAACATTACTGAAAACATAATTTAAAGTCCAATCAAATCCTTTTAATTTATAATAAAATTAAATATGTGTTTATCCTAATCACCTTCAGTATATTTCTTCCTACTTCTTATGATAGAGCTGTTTAGATACTGAGAGCAATAGAGAAGTGATTATATGGCCAGAAATATGCCTCATATGGAAAAGAAAGTTAGAATATGGCAGGGTAAAAAATTATCCTCATCACCTAATGGAGTGGTTTAGCAACACAGCTAAAGATATGACTTAGAGGTCACCTGCACTACATGCAACCCTGAGCTTAATCCAATAGCAAACTTTTAAGCCTATTTTGGGGGGAGCGTAACTGCTTCCTTTATACAAGTCTAATAGCAGAAACCTTGACCTCATTCATATTCATACTGTAGAAAAGACAACTTTGAGCAAAGACCATAATTTAGTCTGTTTGGGAAAAATATGTAACTCTCTGCTCTTTGCAGTAAGGTGAAGCTGGGTCATTAGGAGCTTTTAATGTTACAGAAATACGATCACCTGATAAGAGCAATATCACCATATCATATTTTTACTGAGTAATAACTTGAATCCTCACTTATAATTTGTGTTAAGACTCTGTTAGTGTCGTGGTGCTATAGTGTTGGATATAATAGTGGATGTATAGCACTGTAGTTTGTAATTAGATGAAACGGTAAATATATGAAGTAGCAGCTGAGTATAGCAAAAAAAATGGCATTTATCATTCTCCTTTAGCCTCAGTAGTGACCACGTGATCACTTTGTACCACTTAGGATTCTTTTTATATCCAGATTAGTCCACAAAATGCATATTAAACACACTTTAGTGCCAGTGGACTATGGAGCTCTTAAATCAGCAAGTGGCCTCTTGAATCCTAGAAGCTCAACATAATTAATGTCTGATTTATCATACTTAAAGAAGATTTGATGGGTTTTTAAATTGCCACTGCAGCTAGTCACATTAGGAAGTTCAAAGGTTTTATTGCGACATTAATGTGTGTGGGTGCAGTTTTGGTGATTATAGTCACCTACTGTCAGAGAACTCTGGGTGGTGGATGTTACAATGATGTTTTTCTTATTAGGAGGCAGACACAAATGTGTGTTGGTTTTATTTTTTATTCCGGGGATGTGGGGGCTTATAAAAAAATTCTATAAAATGAAAGTGCTTTTCTAAAAGTGAAGTGAATCTGAAAGTATCCTAAACTTTTAAAATATTCTATGGACGTTTAGTTTGTGTTCTCCACTTTGATGTTTTGCTTCTTGAAGATCTGTTTCTCCAGCCTGTAAAAATCAGACTTGTGAAGGTTCATTTAATTTAAACCTCAGTGCAAAAATGTCAGAGATGCTTTTAGAAAGATTAAAGGAATAATTCTGCATCTTTTGAAGTGTGATTTTATAAAGTTTTTTTTTTATTTTTTTTATCCATAATCCGTGTTTTACTCCAAGAAGTCTCTTTGAACACGCAGACAAAAACACCAATACAGGAACAGAGAACTGGGCAGTGGAGGTAACAAACATGTTGTAGCTGCCATTGTGGTGTGTTATATTTGGAGTAGATTTCAGTTTTCTTAACCCATTTTTTAATTAAACTACCAAAAGCTCTTTTAACAGATAGTGTAATTTTGCTTCTCAAGGCAACCTTTTTGTTTTTGCTTTTTCTGTCGTCTAGTTATTTTGCAATCAACTGAAAGGTAATTTATTGTTTGACAAAAGGACCTGACTGATCATCTATAGTCAGAAGTTCTGTTTTAAGATGCCAGTAATTTTTTTCCTTTTTATTTGAAAGTTAAGGTCATGGTTTAACAGCCATCATTGTGAAATATAGAGCTATTAAACAATGGACAACCTGTATTAAACCAAGCCCTCTATGTATATTCTATGTGTTACTTTTTAGCAGGCCAACATTTCTGCATTCAAAATATATATGTTGTTTTGGTCTTAGATCATATTTCCTACTGACAAACACAGTCAAGTTATATGAGGGTCAGAAACCTTTTAGAATATCTGATGACAGTTTTATTTTTCTATTTGCTGTGGTAAATTTGAGGAATTCTGAGTTTTTATTTTTTTATTTTGAGTGGTTGATGTAAGGTCTAATGTACCATTTAATGAAGTAAATGTTCTTGTACTGAAATGTAGAGTTTTTTTATTCTCTAACACTCTTATTGAAGAAACTCTTCTTTTTTTTTAACTTCTTAACTTTATCAGAAATTACTATTAAATCGTTTTCAGCATCAGCAACTCTGGTCTCTGCAGGTCCCTGTGCTATGCTGCACTTTCACAAATATCTTGGAAAGAACACTGGGAGGAAGAACGGTTCTTTAAGCAAGCTAGGGGATAGACTTACTCAATATTTTCATCATATTGCTTGAAACTCGTGTTTCACTTTGAAATTGATTGCTACAACTAGTCAGAACTAGTCCCAGTTTTATAATATTGTATTATTTCCCCTTAGTAAGAGACACACATAGCAGTGAGATATTTTTCACACGAAACTTGTGAAGTGTGTTGGATTTGCCTTCATTTATTTCTTGATTTAAAGTACGCCTCATGTTGTGTCGGAGTGCTCTTCAGGACAAGGAGGCAAAAAGCGCGGCGAAGGATGGCCTCATTAAAGCATCCATAACGCAGCTATCTAGAGTGTTGCAACACCTCTGTAGCAGGTTCTCTCTAATAGCTCTATATTTCACAGTGGAAAACTTCCCTTCAGAACTGACATGATGTATGACGGCGCCTCTTTCACACCAACCTTGTCCCTCTTATACTCTCATCCTTACTAATGCCTTCTCTTCCTGACCCCCCTTCCCTTACCCTCGTCTCTCTGTAGTTTGACAAAGCATATGCCTACAGCATCCGCCACATGTTTGGCAAAGAAGGCAAGCGAACAGACTACACTCCCTACAGCTGCATGAAGGTGATTTTATCAAACCCACCCAGCCAAGGCGATTACCATGGTGAGTTGGTGTCTGCGAGAAGAAATCATTATCTGTTGGGTTTAAAGTTTTTTTATATTAAATTTGATTTGAAGTAGAGACCTTATGTAAAAACATTATAGTTTATATAAAAACATTATAGTTTTTACATACCAAATATCCTAAGTACTTTATTAGAGCTGACATTTTAAACGGCAGTAACATCTTAAATTAGGAGATATCATTACATATAGCAGTCAGTCCCTGTGTTCATTCCCTGTAGAGTTCGGAGACCCTTACTTTAAGTGTGTAATTTTCAAAGACTGCCAACATTTCTTAAACCAGCTTGTTCTATTGAGGGACAATTGGACTGTTCAAAAAGATAAACCTGACACACTTTGCTGTTGGTTCACCATCACGCCATTCTGAAAGTGTGATTTCCAGTTGTGACAGACTGAATGAACAGCTGGCACGCTTCAGCAGAAAGCTGTTTGTTTTCTGGAAACCTCACGGACCTTGTGTGCTTCTTCAAGCTTCACTTTAAAGTCAGTAATGCTGAAAAGATTTGACTGAAGCTTCTTTCTGCAGTAACGTCTTCCTCTCTGAAGAGTGCAGTCTTCTAGAGTTTATGTTCCAGATTGCACTGATCATAAACTATATTCCAATATTTTATTGTTTTATTTTCATTCAACTTCCAACCATTGGATTAAGTGTAAAATCAGGCAACTGTCTCTTTCTTTTGTTGTGTCTTATAATTGATTTATTGATCTATGTTGTTCCTGTTGCCAGGATGTCCATTCCGTCACAGTGACCCAGAACTACTGAAGCAGAAGCTTCAGTCCTATAAAGTGTCTGCCAGTGGAGTAAGTCAGGTGGGTTTTTTTCCAGTCTGACCATAAAGTCGTACTATTAAATAACCCTTTTGCTTTCGAGCAGTAAAATATATATTTTTTTACTAAGAACATTTAAAAATTATCTTAGAAAACCTTTAGAAGTTGCTGAGGAAAAATCCAGTGAAAGATTTGACATTTCTGTCAAATAAAATATTTAAGAACCAACAGACTGCGATATTATTGACTAAGCTGGTGTGAAAAAAGGCAGCATAATGTCATCAAACACTGCAGAACAGGATTACAATTGATTAAAATAAATGGATAAGTCACAGATATTGCAAATGGCAAACTGAGCAAGAAAGTGAAGAATTGAGAGCTTTTGGAAACCTTTTTCCCCTGATGGGTTCTTTTGAGATTTGCGCTCGATAAATCAAACTTCATGACAATGTTTTGTCAAAGTCCATAATTTAAAGAAAAGGACATGAAGGCTGTATTAAGAAGGAATCTAATATTGAATTTGAAGATGTCTACTTTCATCAATAAGTTTTCCGTAAGCAGAACAAACATTTATACAGATCTAATACAGGTAATTTTCACCAATTTGAAGGATAATTAGACAACATGATAATAACAGTGCATTCAGCACTTTTGAAGCTACAAAAATCAGCATCATGCTGATGCTTAAACAAATTGGTTTAGGAGCTGTGGTGTTACGTGAAACACGGTAACACCAAAGTTATTGTTTATGTTTCCCATGTCTCTGCAATCTGTCTTCAACCATTAGATTAAACAGGTGGTCCCTGAGACATCATTAATATCTTATTTGTATGTTTGTTTGAGAAAGATTCGAAATGCATCTCAATGAACAGCTGCCATTTTCTCTTTTTTTTTTAAATTAATCTGTTGCTCTCATAACTGCAACAGCTCCATTTTTCCCTTAACAAAATCAGTTAAAACTAGTTTGATAGTACAATTTCTGGCAGAAAATCTGCTCAGCTCATTCCTGATCTATTACCAGCTGTAGAGACGAGCGTGCTGGTAGCGTTTCTACACCAGAGGCTGGAAAGTAGGAGCTTGGGGAATGATGATAACAAACAAATCCAAGCTGAGGAACAGTCTTTGTATTTGTTTTCCAGGAGAATGAAAAAGCTCCAATATCAGTGCTCCAGAAGGCTTCATTTAGTTCCAGTTAGTCACATGCAAGAGTAACTGCTCTTGTTTTACGATGATGATGTTTGTTTTTGCACAGGACCTCAGTGTCCTCGGAAAGTTAGCTTCTCACATTATGAAAATAGTTAATATGGTTTAGATTAAGTTTTAAGCTGCCTGTGGTCATTCTACCAAGAGCTGATTCATCTGTTCTTATTAGCTTTGCAAAGATTTCTTTAAGAACGTATTTTCTGCTGTCGATATGATTTATGAACTGCCTGTGTTGGTAGTTGACCCAAATCCAATTAAAACGGTTATTGAAACTTTGCTGCAGCAGCACCAGATGCTGATGTTATCTTTAAATGTGACTGTAACTCTTTATGTAAACACTTGAATTATCTTAACTTTTTCTGCCTTTTGTTGCAGATTCTTGAGCTGGTCAAAGGGATGCATTATCAGCTGGCGTGCCAAAAATACTTTGAATTGACCCACAATGTAAGTTCAGTCTGTTTTAATTGCTAGCACTGAAACACAGTCATCACATCCATGACTATCAGAACCATGTGTTTTTTAAAGTTTGTTCAGTCGTTCCAGCCTATTTTATCCTCTGTAGAACTGTGATCTGTATGGTTGAAACTCATTACTTATTATATTTTAATCTTAGATTTAATCTTAGCTACAAGCTTCAATTAGTTTTTTGGGGGTTTATGTAAACTATTACAATATGGAGCATATCTGTAAAGCACAAAGAAAGAAGCAAAAAAATTGCTTTGGAAAGAAAAGTTATGCTGTTTGTCTAAATAATTCTGGCTCAGGTTTTGTATACAGGTTACGGGTCATTCTGTTATGTGAACGTACTTAAACAGTTGGTCTAAAATACCACTAGAAGTTTATTTTATTTTATTTTTATTGCATGTACTCTGTACATTTTAATTCACTCAATACTTGGAAACAATTAACTAATTAAATCATCCATTTAATGAGTCAATATACTACATTATAGCTTTTATGCTTACAGCCAAGAAAAGCAGCACTTTTTTCCACTCTTACTTATAACACCCTCTTCAGTTTTTTTAATAGTAATATTTTACTGCAAGTTATGAGTAGGTGGAAGTATCGTGACACAAATTATGGCACGAACTGTTCTCTGAATATTTTTATTGCTTTTCTTGTTGGTGTAATTTAATTTATTCTCGTTCTCCAAAGGGAAAAATAATTTTTTTTTTTATATTTTATCATTATCTGTAATTTGTCACACAGCAGATGCTGTAGCAACTATAGATATGTCATGTACTTCCTCTAAAGGAAACCATAAAATCATGAAATGATTCAAACCATCAACGACTCGGCTCAGTTATGTGTCTGAAATTCTGCAACGCAAAGAATTCAGTAAAACATTTCTCATCGACAGTGAGAGAGATATTAAATGACCGTTTCATCAAAGGTGACATTGCATTTAATCAGTCAATCAATCTGTCGTCTTCACGATAACTAGCAGTTAATATCCTCTCTTGACCTTCCTCTGCTGTGCTTTCTCATTTTTTTCTGAGCAGGTGGAGGACACCGCTTTCTCTCTCAGTCACCCCAACCAGTACTTCACAGAGAGCCAGAAAGTTTTGGGCGGAGGGAAAGATGTGAAGCGAGAAACGGACACACTGCAGAGGCCACAGGAAAACTCTGCCGCCAGAGGATTGACTGCAGGATTGACTGCAGGTCGAGAGCCAGCAGTAGATGAATCCCAGCATTTGGCTGAGATAACAAAGAACCTGGAGACCGACTTTCAAGATGCCTGATTTCTGTTTTAATCCATGTGGAAATGAGGGCTGTTTGAGGGTCAGGTCTCTTGCTGATTGAAAACTGTATCATCTGACTTGCTGAGTAAGATTTTTTGAGTTGTTCTCAGTCATGCAGTGCCTTGTTCTTTCACATATTTAGCTGCATTACAGTCAGGAGCATCAATGTATTTTTTACTTGTATTTTATGTGATTGTCCAAAACATTAAAAAAGATTTAAAAAAGGATGGCTTGCATTTATTTTGTTTTTACAGATGAAATCTGTAAAAGTTATATGAATTTCTTTAGCAACTACTTCATCAGTACATTGGCTGCAACTACATCTGCAGGTTTTCTGGGATGTGTTGGAACCAATTTTGTAGTTGTATATACTAAACCTTTTTCCCCATTTTTTTTGGTACAGAATAGTTTTAACGTGATTGAAATTGACGGAGAAAGCATTTGTAATTAAGTTTGTATTGTAAGATGCCCATTTTAAATCTGCCTATATGGGATTAGGATTGGTTTGCTAACCCTTCACCTAACCCTCAAGGCTTTTGCAACCTAGATCTTTATTAAAATTACATTAACAGGCCTCTAAGGCCTTCCAAAGCAGCTTGAATAAATTGGAGGACCCTATTTAATAATTGGATCAGAGGTATCAGAGTTAAAGGCCTCATCTTTGTCACACTGTTCAGATTTTTAATGTAAAAAAATTAAATAAATAGAAAACACAATTTTCTTCCACTTCTCACTTATGTGCTACTTTGTGTTGGTTTACTACATATACTCTGAATAATTTACTGGAGTTTATGGCTGTTCTGTGGCAACATTTTAAAAAACTGAACACCTTATCAAGACATTGTTGCTAGCTTTCAGTTTCCAGCCTTGATGTAACACAAAATTGCATTGTCCTACCTTTTTTAGCTTATTTTGTTGAGCCTGTTTGTTTTTTCTTTGCTTTTACTCCGGTTTGAACTTGGATGGCTCACACTTCGTCTCAGTGCACACTGTTTGGCAGGGATGTGGTTTTGGGTTGTGCTCGGTTGAACGTTACCCTGCTGTCTCAGAAACAATGTCATTGTATTTTCTGGCAGCAGTGTGGATGAATGGTGACAGGAGGATGGATGAAAAGAATAAACAATTTCCACAGTTGTATTAGTCTGCCTCTGGAATATTGGCTCATAGAGCACAATGCAATTTATTCAAAGCACACTTGGTCAAAAGATACTTCCCTCTCTTCTCCTCTCTCGAGCCTCTGTTTAGTAATTTGCACACAAAAAATCCTGGTTGCGATAGAGCCTTTATGCTGTCATGACAGTCCAACTCGAGCTGCTCCTTTAATTCTCTCTCAGTAACACAATATTCTTCCTTTACCTTTTACAAGATTTGCTGCTTTCAGTTCCAATGAAGGACTGAAGTGTTTCCTTCATTATATGAACATAAATATTTTTAATCAGATCATTTAATCATTTTATGGTTTTACGAAAGCGTTCACACAACTATAGTTGTGCAGAATCAAAGCTGGACACATCTTAAAACTAATTCATAATCCTCAATTGGGTGCATTAATTCAGTTTAATAGAGCAAGTGGATAATGTGCTTCTTGGTTTGTCTGCAAGAGAACTTTGATGTTTAACATTTGTTAGAGGACGACGTCTTTCGCACAGTTGGCCTCTGAGACTCTGATCATTTATGGTCGTTACCCATGAACCTGCTGTACTTGCTCTGCATTTCTGGATTGACTCTGTTCTCATTACAAAGTTGTCAGCCTGGAGTGTTAACTGCAAAAGCAGAAAATGTAATCCAAGAGCTAACAATCACATTTGATCACACATAAGCAAGCTGCCTTACATTGGGAGTCTTGTGTGTGTAAATGTACCACAAATCCTTTGCGAGGCTTTCGTTTGCCGCGTATTGAGTTCACTTCAAAGTGCAAATACTTAAAAGTTTATTTGCACGGCACTCAGAGGAGAAAATGGGAAGAAAAATCTTGAACTATTAGCTCCTAAATGTTCAACAATTTAAAAGCGTCCCAGTATGAATCAAGAGGTTATTCGTGAGTTGCAGTGATTACATTGTCTTAATTGTACATTTCTATTCAGTGCATGATGTTTCTCTATGTCCTGATATAATTTAACCCAGAGGGGGGAAGCCGAACACGAAATGATGCGAGTTCGGTATGCCTCACCAGAGGCAGCTCTGGTTAATTTGAGGATTTGTGTGTGTGTCTGATTACTGTTTATTTTTAAGAATCAGATAACAGCCAATGTTTCACACTTGAATTACACATTTCACTCTAGAGCTTCACAGCATTAGCACATTAGAAGATGTGATAACCTTCTTGTGTCTTGTTGTCGATTGTCTAAGAGATTTGTGTTTCCGATGGAATATTTGCATTTCAGTGACAGGATTAATAGAGTATTTTTGGGTCTCTTGGTTTCAGGTCACATTAAATGTACTGAAACCAATGTGTCTCTGCCACTGAATTATACTTGCATCAAGGCAAATTGAAAGAAGTGACAGAAGAAGGCCGTATTATAACATAGCAAGATGAATATGGTGGGACAATTTGCTAATATAATTATTTGACCTGAACATTTTGTTTTTCTGCCAGACACACGTTGAAGCATACACATTCACAGCAGATTAGGGGTTATACAAAAAAATAAATGGTGAGATGTGGCTTGTGTTTGGATCCATTTGTAATACCTTTTAGGAAAGCTGAAAGCAGAATTCGATTTGGGAAACTACCAGAACAACATCCCAGCTGCTTGTTCGTTCGCCTTTAAGACCAGTTGTTTACAGTTAATTATTGATTCAACAACAAAATCCTTACATGGTAAGCCAATTGACTTTCATAAATTATGTTTTCACACTCTGGAAACCATGAACTCTGAACCTTTAATTTTGTACACGTATGTATGCTGTCAATTTATTTAATTTGTAAATAAATTTAAGTTTTCAATCAATTATTGTAATTGATTATTTTAAGTCTTCTAGTTTGCAATTGGTGGAGATAGTTTTAAGTTGGCTTAAACTTGAATATATACCAAAAATAATAAAATATGTCCCAAGAGGACATTTCTTTTTATTTATGTATGTTATGTATGTATATGTAGTTTTCTTTGCCTGTTTTACAAACCCATACAGTGATTCAAAGAATCATTGAAGAAAACACTTAGTCAAGGTTTGATCTGTATTTGCATTGCAGTTTTCCCGTGTCTCAATCTTAGCCCGTTCTGATGCTAAGAAAACAGAAACATATTTTTTTTATGAATCTGTTTATCTATAAATAGACTCAGACTTATTTTATTGTCATTGCACAAAGAAACATAAGTAAAATTGGAAATGAAATGTCATTGCTTGGCCACCGGAGCACACACAAAAATACACACAAAAATTTAGTATAAATCATTTTTAGTGACACAGTTTGAATGATCAGACTCAGCCTATAGAATGAAAACACTGACATGACGTTCTAATTTAGCACTGAAACAGAAACTTGGATTAAATACCAACTTCTGCATTACCAGCCACTGTGTTTTCTCACAGTGCTTAAACTGTTCCAATTGTGAGAATTTGTACCCTTTGACCTTTTTTTGTACCATCTTCTGACACAGAGGCGACCTAGACAACCAAATCTTCTTATATAATACATGAAGAGATTACAGAAAATGACTTAAAAATGGGTGAAATATCCCCCTGGCAGGACCAGTTTGAACACTTCCCATGACAACCAAAACCATAAAGTATGAAGCGAACAGCGCCCATTCTGAGATTCATCCTGTGAGAATACAGGAGCTTCTCTGTGGCCCCTGCTGAGACCCTAAGCAGTAGTTTAGTTCGCTTACGTCTTGTGCTGGCCCTGCTCACAAATAATAATTTTGGCATTTTACAAGGAAACAGTTTCCATGCTAAAGTGAAAACTGTAGGGCTCAGACTATTCAGCGGCATATTAAACTGCTAGGTGTAATTATGTAACATACATCTTAATCAGAATAACTGACCCCAATGTTATCCTCGAATGTATTTAGTTTACTTTTTCAAATAAAAGTTTAAATATTTGACCAAAATTCACAGTTTAAACAATGATTAACCACTTTACATGCTGACTATGCCCAAAAGGTTAACATCCACAGTGCTGTCATTCACAACTAGGTGTCATCAAAGTGTCTGTGCAGACTCACCTTCCTGCCTTGTTCCGTCGGTCTAAATCTGGAGATCCTCCAGTTTCCATTACTGTCTGCTGGTGACACTGTGTGGTATTGATCGTAACACCAGATGGAAGCATCAGTTACACCCCATCAGCATTTTGGCCAATTCTTGTGAAACTTGGCAGTTCTTGCTGTCACGCAGACTGCGGTCGTTTTCTCTTTATCAAGATTTTAAAATGGCTATAAATAAAATCTAAAAAAAAAAGGGCGTAGACTGCTTGTGTTGTCAAGCTAAATATTTATCATCAAGCCTATTCCTAAAGATAAAATTAGCCGGAAGACGTGTCAGCCCTGTTGATTATAAAATTGGAGACAAACTTCCTGCAGCTGTATGTAAACTCATGATCACTCCTAAGGCGTTGTCTCATTAACCTGACAGATGTGAGATTCTTCGCTTATGTGATTAAGTTTGCTTGCAAGCTCTTCACTCTGTCTAAGCCTCACCTGCAGCCATGCTGTCACTTCGCGTTAGACCTCATCTTGAACAGGAGCTGTGAAAGTGGTGGCTGCTAAAAGCATCATCAGTGCTGCTTGCTTTTAGCCACAGTGGCACACATGCTCCATATTTGATCTGCAAAGGACTTGCATCTTTGTTTACAGTGCTCTCCCCGTTTTTTGTTTTTTTCTGCTTGAGTATATGCCCATCAAAACTGAAATAACAAAGGCAGAGAGGGAATTTATGAAGCAATCTGATCCTATTTTTTTTGCATTTTCAGCCAACATCCATGAGATCACAAGAAAACTAAGCAACGACATTAAAAGAAGAGATAAAACAGATAGTGAAAGCAGCACAATTTATTATGAGACTACTACTAGGAGCATTTTTTTGGGCATAGTGCCAGTATTTCTAGCTCATTATGACTGGGGTTATGATGGCTGCAATAAACAAAATAATGATTTTGATGTATGAATGTCATCCCGAAAGGGTTTTCCTGCAGAACATAAGCTTGGAGCTAAAATGTTTTCTGCTCTAGTTTATATTAAAATCATTAGTCTGTTCACAGTATACATCCTCACCTAGCACAACATGGTCTGAAAAAGCAGGAAAGTTACATTTAGATGTTATATTTCAGCTGCTATGCTTTGATAACACCACCTTCGTTGATTCATGCTAATTATTGTATACTTAGTGAGATAAAATTTTCATTGAACTTGTTTTCTTTAATTGAAGTCATAGCATCTACCTTCAACATTTTTTAAACCTCCTTTTAGTTAAGAATATGCTGAGGATAGGCAGAAACAGATAATGAAACTGAAATTCACCTTGTATGTTTGTGAACATCTTGACTGTTTAATATGTTTTGGGTATTTTCTGATAATGAACAGTTGTCCTGGATGTTGTCAGCTGAATCCCAGGTCATGGTGATCAGATTATGATGGGCTACATTTTGTTGTGGTGTCTTGTTGAAGTTCTAACACGGTGGACCTAAATAGTTTGCAGAAGTACAAGATATGAATAGCAATTTTTTCTCCATGAATCGGCTATCTGAGTTTGTGTAATTCCATAAAATCCCTTTAATACATTTTTATCTGGAATAACACATTTCTGTTAAACTGGATCACTGTTGCCACAGCTTGTGCTTTATCTTCATTTTGTGATATTCAATTTCAAACTGTGTTGAGATGATAGATATGTACTAAGTTGTTTGAGACTTATTTTTAGTATTAATTTGACAAATGAGAAGAAAATGTACTGTCAAGGCTGTTGATCTCTAACTTATATCCTTATGAGTGTGCACTGATATGACTCTCTGCTTTACAGCTACAATAAATTTAATTGGAAAGCTATTATTAGTTTCTCTTATCATTCACCAAAGCATCTTTGGTAATAACTGATCTCCAAAAACTGCATTGACAACCAATTCACTATGTATAATTATACATTTTCACAGTCATCCTTTCAGTTAAATAGTTTTAATCCTTTTAGGCACATCAAGCAAAGACTGGCTTAATTGTCTAGCACTATTCATGCACAAGACATGTTTATTATTGTAATAAACAGGAAAAGAAATTAAGAAAAGCTATCTTACAACAAGATATACATTTATAAAATGTAGGCACCATATAAAAAGAAACAAATAAATGGCTAAAATGTAAAAAAAAAAAAGAAATAGCTCTTAAAGTGTTCTTTAATATTCAAAGGAAATATGCATAAAGTAGCAATGTTCCCAGTCCTTATTTAAAGAAGCCAACAGTTTCTGCACATCTCAGGTTTTAAGATGTTTGTTCCACAGCCGAGGAGCACAGAAACTAAATTTATATAGTTTTGAAGCTAGGGACACATAGTGAGCATATCTTTGATGAACTGAGGGGTGTAGATGGTTCACATCTGAACAGTAACTCCAATACACTCTGATTAAAATTTTAAGACCAGCTGAAAAATAGTAAGAATTTACATTTTGCACTGTTGGATCTTAAGAAGCTTTTATGTGGAGCTTCAAAATGCTAAAAAAAAGAAGCAAGAAACGGGAGTCCTTGACTGCTGAACAAGTCTAACAAAGTACTAGAAACCCCACAGACTTTCAAGTCTATCAATCCACGTGTTACAATCGACGGTCTTATTATAGAAACTGCAATTCTTTATGTTATTAAAAAAATGCTAAAAATGAATTAAAACAGAAAAAAATATCACTCCCATTTGCTTGCTTTCGCAACTTGAAAGTGGTTATTATTGTCGGTTTCATCATGAACTCGAACGTTAAATTACGGGTTGACAAGATGTTCAAAAATAGCTTGAGCTGCTTTCGCTTTGAATGGTGGGTGTTGCTCAAGGGAAACACTTTTCTCACTCTGTCGCACCTCCAGCTGAAAGGATTTTGTCACACATATTAAAAACATATCTGAAGCAAATGGTGGCACATCAAAGGAGAAGTGGGAAACAAAAAGCTCCTTGCTAAGGGATGATGTTGCATAAGCAGACACATAGCAACGGAGGTGGTGTGAGGGGCAATGGAACAATGGCTCTGACAATCAACCAGTGGAAAGTCTGCACTTTTAACCAGCAGGGGTGCAGGAGTTTGTTGACTCTTCTTGTGTTAACATGGAATTAACAGTCTGATCAGATGGTAGATAAGAATATAAAAGATGGGGGCGGGGGGTTAAGCAGCCAAAGGTTAGTGCAATTCTCTGAATTTCCTTTTTGAAGTTGACAAATAGATGAGCAAGAGTTCACTCGGGTCCAGCAGACTGTCCTCCGAAGATTTATGGATCCAGAAGAGTTTTTCTCACTGCGCATTTCCAATGCTGAAACATCGTCAGTATATTGCAGATAAAAAAGGGAGTTAAAATGCATTACTCTCACATCATCACCTTTAATGTTCACCATTGTAAGCATTAAAATGAACACAGCGCAGCAGATCTTCCATTTTAACAGCCTATTTGTAGCTTCTGGCTCTGACGTGCCTGCTGACAAAATGTATTTCTTTAATCAAGACATCAGAGTTTCGTTAAACGTGTCAATGCTTTGTGCTTTGAGAGGTACATGATTTATCATTGTGAGAACGAACAAACCTTTGGGCCGTTCGAGTTGACAGACATTATTTCCTCCACTGAATCCCACCTGCTGTTGAACATTTATTAAAAAATAAATCATTTTGAGAACAATCTGGAGATGGAGAGCAGATGGGGTGGAGAGGAAAACTATCTCTTCTTTCTTCTGCAGTTGCACTAGTTAATCTTTTTCTTGTGGTTCATAGCTTTGGTTTCCTGTAGGGAGGTTCAGTTTAAATTTTTTTTTTTTTTTTTTTTACTGCTCTTGTGCATTTTTCGTCTTTTCTGGTTTTCCAGCAACAGTCACAACAAAGTACTGCTATTCACCAAACCCTATAATTGTCTCAAGCTTGGTGTATTTGCTTTGAGGACCTCTTACATGTGCAGATTTCAACCAGTGGTTTCAGAGTAAGAGAAAAGGCTTTTCAGTTTCACCATGACAATTCTAAAAAGTGTTAACTATCAAAATGTTTTTTTGACCTTTTTTTGTTCTTTAGCTCCAGCAAAAATAATGCTCCTAACTATACATAACCCTAGTTTGCATCAGATCTGTTAAACAAACGAACAAACAAAAAGTTTAGAATTTTGTCTCTAAGACGTTTTGGCTTTTAGAGAGGCAAAACCTCTCTAAAATTGTTTGTTTTTTTGTTGAGTCATTCAAATGTTGCAGCTGTGTCAGTGTTTTGGATCATTCTCCTGCTACATCGGCAAAATTTGATTGACCTTAAGCTCAAGGTTAATGATTCAATCAATTATGTCAGGTTATCCAGATCTGTAGGAGTCAAAGCAGCCCCAAACTGTCACACTATTGCCATCGGGATCGACTGTATGTATAATGGTCAGTTTATCAAAAATGACCAAAAGCTGTGTTAGTTTTTATTTTAGGTAATAAGTCAGTCCACAGTTTTTTTTTTTTTTTTTTTTTTTTTTTTTTTTTTTTTAAAAATTTTATTTGGGTGTGTGTGTTTGTTTTTTTGTTAAATAAAAAAACCCAGTGTATGATTTTTTTAATAATT
>CAEGAF010000449.1:0-36973 GCA_903067075.1 Micropoecilia bifurca
AGCTTGTCCCCAAAAAGAAGATGCAAAAAAAATGAGATAAAGGTTTGGAGTGGCCTAGACAAAGTTCAGACTTGATAGCAAGGTGCAATTGGTTATTAGATTAGGAAGTAATTAATTTTTCTCAGAAGGCCAGATTAGTTTGGTTAGCTTTTCCCCTTCCTATATGCAACTAGGGCTGTATAATATCTATCCCGATATAGATCGATATTTTCTTTCCTAGAAAAAAAAATCAATAATCATCTGCAAGTATTGTAACATCCAACTGTCACCTTTCTCACTCATTGCTTGCTTTGCACCAGGTGATCAGGCTTAGAGTGGTTCCTTCAGATGTTAAGTGTCATGGTTTAAAAAGTATCACACTATTCAGAGCAGGTATTTGGTGCATTTTATTTACTTTACAAATGCATGTAAGCTACAGTTTGTACTGTTTCAATGAAAAGAAACATGTTTTTTCACCACTACTTTGATTAATTTTGTCCAGCTGCCGACTTTAAGTCTGTGTCCAACCAGAGCCAGGTATTATGTAGTTGGTGCTTTTAATCAGTTTTCAGTTAAATTAATTGAATCCAACTCTATAACAGTCACAAAATATTACCAAAATCACTCTGTCCCTCTAAAATCTTTCAGAAAATCGCAAAAGTGTATTGAATTGTACCGTCTGCTGAATATCACAATATATATCGTATCTGAGCAGAATATTGTGTATCGTATCGTGAGATTATTGTATCACTACAGCCCTCTATGCAACCATCATTTGAAAACTACAAACAAGTTATCTTTGTCTGATGATTAAATGTATTTAACAATATGAAACATAAGGGTGATGCTTATTACTTGCCAAAAGCAGGAAAACAAACAACCTATGGATTAATATACAAACACAATCACTAACAAAACGTTATTTTCAGGTAAAAAGAAAAATACTATCCATCTCAGTATAAAATCTTAAAATTATTTAAAGACAGACGATGATCTTACCTTCTCTTGATACCAGGCTATTCTGGCCATTGTTATCAGAGACTGGAACCAGAGATCATGTCATGTTACTGGACCGCGGATGAGAGACTGGGCAGAAGTTCAGATTAGATTTAAACAAAGTCAAACAGGCTGACAAACTGCACAACTGCAAAAGAAAGTGAAAGAGAATCGCTTTGTTAAAAAGCTCGTATATGTGCCATTCATTCAATAAGCAGTTGAAGAAAAATTGACATGAAACTTACCTAAAATTAAAGTTGGCTGATGAACAAACTGGGAAGAAATCTTCAGAAACCATAGCAAACGGATTTTAGGATCGTTCCAGCGTTTTGTTGTCGGACTTTACCGCCCATGCTGTGTGATTTGCTTCAGTTGAAACATTTTAATACTAATAAAGGCTCATTAATGTTCACTTTAAATCCTCACATTGTTTAAAAGCATTTTCCTCGACATTATTTCAACTATTCTGCACCTCCAGCTAATTCTTCCTCTTCCCTTTTCCGGGGTTTATTGTGTTGATGCTTGAATAGTTAATTTTCCCTCAGTATTGTCTGTCAGGAGGGACCTGAAATCCTGTTCGGTATTTTAAAATCTAAACGCAGATGTGGAGATCAAAAAGAAAATAAAAAAACACTAATAATTAGTTTTATAAATAATGCGAATTTTTCAAACAAGTTTGAAAGTACTGATTTTGAATTTTCCAAACGGATCATCGTGAACTTCTGCCTGAGAAGACAAACACGGGATAAAATCGTCGAAGCGGCGCTCAAAATTTCAGCAAATTAGAGCGTGACAAAAAAAAGTGTTTGCATTATTCAGTGAACCGTTGGGTAAGCCAATTATAAAAAATAAACGTCTTGATGTAGAAGGTATATTGAATATTTCCTGTCATTAATACATTTACTGTAACATAGCAGGACAATATTCCATATTTTACGTTTTTGTTGTTTTTGTAAGAATAATAAATCTGCTGATATTTCAATTTAGAAACTGGTGATTGTGGCTCACAAAAACGTGCGAAGCAAATTTAAGTAGCATATAGATTACTACTACAACTTCTATTTATTACTACTTTTACTATTCTAAATTAAGACATACTTGCTTTTGGTAACCAAAAATTTAAAAGCCAAATGCAAAATGCAACAAATCCGTGGGGGGAGAGATTCTTTTAATTATTAGAACTTCATAATTAACAAGTCGGTCCACACTACATGCATGCAACGTAGTAATTTTACATTTAAAATAAAAATATCATCTTGATTTTGTTGTAAAAATGCTGTATTCTTCTACTTAAACTAACCTAATCAATTACAGTATTTTAGAAATTTGAAGGACCAGTGAAGTACTAATTATCTTGGTAAAAATGCTCAAAGATAAACAGGTTTTATAGGTTTGCTGCAATATATCCTAGATGGTAGGATGTCAAGACAGAGACAGTCATTTCTCATTCGACTCTTGAGTGTCCACTGACGGTTGGTCGTGCTCTGCTGCGCACACAATCTTCCTCTTGACCTTCTTGTTGGATGAAATGATAAAGAAGGGACTGAGGGAGGCATAGCAGGAGGAGAAGAACACCCTCATGTCAGCCACTACTGGTGAAACCTTTGATACCGTCAACATGTAGATCCAGATCACATTATCGATGCCAAAGAACACAACGTAGAGAACCACCAGGGTCACCACAGTTTTAGCCGCTCTAGTTTCTGCCCTGCTGCCATGAGCGCGACGGATCCCTTTCACCTGTTTGCTGTGGCGGTGCAGAAGCAGGAGGATGTACCCGCTGGAGCCCAACATCAGGGCTACAAATGCAAAATCCCTCCCAGAGACAGCCACTCCGTTAATAACATAGGACATATGGTCTCTGAAGTCCACATGACAGAAGCCGAGGTTGAGGGTGAATGCAGGGATGGTGCCGTTACGTGGAGCCATGGAGAAAAACGGAGCTGCAATGCAAATGGCCATATTAAGGAGCCACAATGCTGCAAAGGTCGGATGGACCAGAGATGGAAGCAGAGGTTTCAGCTTTGACAACCTGGGCCCTGCAGGGGCTATTGTCACGGCCTGAAATACGCTGAGCATGGAGGTGATGCACACAGACAAGGCCCGTCCAACGCGATAGGTGTAGATCACCACCTTACAACCAGGGTCATTCAGAAGATCCTTCAACCCAAACACAGTCATGGTCTGTGGCACACAACGAGTCAGAAGTAACATCAGGTTGGCGAAGGCAAGGTAGCAAAGGATCATGTCCACAGGAAGGAGCTTGGGTTCAGTACAGATTATGCTGGCGTACGCTAGAAGCACAACAGCGTTCCCCAATATGCCCAGGCCTGCTTGCAAGAGGAAGGAGACCCCTTTGATGGTCACACAGAGATCCATACCACCAAGACCTGCATAAGACGAGGTTTAAACATGACAAAAACATCTGATGCAAACCACATAAATCTTAGCTATATCGTGTGGAACAAACCTCAGTAATCCAAACCTGATAGACCTTACTCTCGCTTGAAGCTACGGATAAAAAGCAAAAGTATTTTAGTAAACAGGCTGCCAAATAGCCTGTGAGAGACAATTTATAATCCTCAAGGTCCCTCAAGACTGCTGGCCAAGATTCAGCTCACAGTTTGGCAAATTAACGCAATAAGCTAACTTTGACTCACATTGTCTCAGAGGAATAGAGTCACAAATGAAACACTTGACTTATTATAATACAACAATGGATAGTATAAACTGGGAAGCTTAAGGAGTTATTTCTTCTGATTTCCCTGTTGCTGAGATTTCTGGAGACGTAGTAATTAGCATTTTTAATGTATTTATTATTGTATTTAAGTTCCTTTACTAGACCACATTTAATGCATGTATATTGTGTATGATTTTTCTTAGTGTTGTGTGGATATGAATTAATGTGTGAGCAACAGACAATCTTAATTTCCCTATGGGATTAATAAAGTTTTTACCTTACCTTATTATGATTTCTTAATGAACACATTTCTGAACACAGGAGGATATTGTTAAAACTATCTTATGTGTCAGGAATAAAATAAATGATTTATTTTTAGAGGCAGCCATCAAATATGTGAAAGCGTTGGTATTTATCTCACCCTCAGTATGAAAAAAAGGTGGGTAGTTTTAACTCGAGTATTTTATTAGTGAATATTATTGTTATAATGCTCATAAATTCCTGGTTAAAATTCTTGAATACTCCACCCAGTACAAGTAACCTTTCTGAATAATGAACGAGTATATTTTAACCAAAAATACATGAGACGGATACAAACCTATAGTTCATGTTTAAGGGAGACACACTTGTTTTAATATATGCTTTGCTGTTTTAATGTTATTTTCTGTTTGCTGAGCCTGTTAAGACATTTGGAGATTAATTAGATACACTAAACACTACATATTGTTAATGGATGTACTTACACTATTGAAAGCATTAGCTTCCTGAGTTTCATAGGGAGAAATTGATTTGGAAACGTTTTTTCTGCCTTGATATTTATTTTGCAATTATGTCATTTATTGTATTTTTTCTTTCAGTTTCAGCCTTAAATTACCAGAATTTGCACATATCTTCATGTAGTTATTTTTCCTGTCAGGCATTATTGTAAAATATTAAATCAGGTGTCATGAGCAGGTACTCGGTACTTAGGGAGCATTTTTTACCAAATAGCTACTTTTTTTTACTTTTACCTAAGTAAAAATATATTGAATATATTGAGTGCTAGTCATCATGAATACAACGTCAACGTCGGGTATAAACGTCATGAACTTTGTCTAACCTTACGTTGGACACAATAAATCAAAAACAATGAGTAAATAGTTATAAATAGTACATATAGAAATATGTGTGTGTTTTAATGAGTTCCTTTATAAATAAATACATTTTCAACAATAAAATTATGCGTAAAATATTTGAATCACTAAGATTAATCTTTGTTAAAATAATTCTAACAACTTAGCTGTGCTGTTTTATGTAATGATATGACCAGTTCAACTGTTTTCTGTGCCTCCAATTTTGTTTTGTTCATACAAAAATTGCTTTTCACTTTCTATAAAACCAGAAAGAAAGAAAACAGTTAACCATCAAGGGAACAAATAGTGTGTAGTTTTTGTTTACAACCATTAGTTTTTACAAAAGGACATATGGTGGTTTGTTGTGTGCTCTTTTCCTGACTTTATGTCTAGAGAGCATATTAAAGAGACACAGAGGAGCAGGACAATTAACTGCAGGTATGTAACAATGCCTGTTTGCAGTAATTAGCGGCAGAAGCAAATCTGGTCAGTATTAATTTAAAATGCAAGCCTCCACAGTTTGAAATGCACCTAAGGGTTTCTTTCAGTGAAAGTGGAGAATAGCATATGAGCTGCATGTTTTCCTCTAACTGGACAGAGAGTTCAGGGTCCATCAGCTGGAACAGTTGCTTTGAATGCCAACTGTTTTTTAAGATGGTTGTTTTTCTCACGGGTGTCTTCCATGGAATAAATCATCATTAGAGAAAATCTCTTCCTTAGTGTTGTTTTTCACATGTTTACATGTTCAGTGAGTTAATTAAAAAGGCATGTTGAGGCTTGTTCTCCTCAGGGGAATCCAACATGTCCTGTTTACTCCTATGTGACTTCAATAACATCGAGGCCCTTTCCTCCCTGGCAAGTAATTTTTCTCTAATTGCCATCATAATTACTATATCAGAAAAAAAACATTTAATAATAATTAAATCTATTACAATGCAAAATTAGTGGGATTCAGTCGTCTTCAAATATGTTAAATTTCGCAAACATAAAAAATCTAAATAGATTTCTTTATTTTGACAAAAAAGATGATTATTAGAAAAACCAATGTAACAGTTCAACCCACTAAAAGCTATTCTGAACAGATGAGCTGTTAATACAAAAATAGTAATCATGTAATAGTAACACAACTTCAACATATTCTTACTCGTGTAAGCTTGTAACAAGGTTGCTATAAAAAGCTACTCTAATGATCGATCATCTGATTTGATACTTTACCATCAGACAGACGAAAAATATGTCAGTTGTAGTATTTTGATATTATAAATGTTTACAAATAACACAAGTACAAAAATAACACAACTTAAGTAAAAGAAACACTACTCCATCAGTTTTTGAATATTAAAATTGAAACTAATTCTTTGTCTTGGAATAGGGTGAAATGCTTCCAGTGAATCATGGTGTTTATTTTATTATGACCTCTAAAAGGCAAAAAAACTACTGTTAAAATATCCCCTCCTCCCTATCTACTCATTACTCAAGTATATGTAATGAGCTCATGTAATAACTTACTAGCCACGTCTGGCAACAAATACATCTTGTATGAAGTAAAAACATTTTAAACACCTTTGCAATAAGCCACATGCCATTTGTCCAATTACCGCATACAAGCTAAAAACTACTGAAAAGCAGAAGCTTAGCAGTGTTTCTTCTTAGTATAATGGCTGAAGAAGTAAAATCCCACTAACAAAAATAAAGTAATGTCTATCATTTGAAATCTAAAATTCTTTAAAAAAATGTTACCCAAAGTGAAACATTAGTTTTTCCTTAAGTTAATTGATACATTAAACAATAACTAAACCCACATCACCTGCAATTTTTTTTTTTACTTGTGCCACTTTATTTATGTCAGGATATAAATTTAAAGGGGGAAGTCCAATACAAAACATGTAACATTTAACAGGGGTATTTTGAGGCATTTGCAGGGAAGTCCCTTTTTATTTCTGTTTTGACCACAACCAAGAGAAATCACCTAAAGACTCATTTCCAATTCCCTGCAGAGGGACCTGCAGGTAAATTATGTCACCTACTTGCATTGATATGTCCTTATACAATTGTAAAGATTTATTGCCTTTGGACATATACCACAGCAATAAGTTGGATTTTAAGATATTTCTTTATTGGTAAAACCCCCCAAAACAAAAAAAAAAACAACAAAAAACAAAAACAAAGCAAAAAACAAATGTGGGGGATTGACAGTTAAGAGTATTCTGGATGTGACTTGTTTTATATCTCTCCACTAGGGGGCACTGTGGTATTGAAAGGTAACTTAGCCTTTAATCGTAATTCATTTAAAAATGATTGAAGGAATCTAAATGAATGCATTATTAAAGCAGGTGGTGTTTATAAAAAAAAAGTGTTTAGAGACAAATTGGAAAAATGAAAAATAAGACATAATAGTATGTAACAAAATCATTTCCACTTGGTGTAACAGACATTGATAAATTATCTGATCATTTTTTCACACTAAAACATTGCTCTAATATGTTCTCGCTAGCATCTTGCTGTCAGCTCTAAGTGTTTTGCACCATATAAATGAGAACAATCAGTGGCTTCTTCATGTTAATCTGGTCTGTCTAAACCCAGTGAGAGGACAGAATCAGTCATCTGAATTGATCTCAAGTAATTGGAGGCTGAGGGTAGAGACGTCAATGGACCATGCAAAGCCGAACCAACAGCTGCTACCTGTCTCCAGGTATAAAGAAAGAAAAAGGCTACTGACTTCATGAGGGATCACTGTCTGTCAGGCACAAGTTTCAGCTTCAGAGCTCTCAGCCTTCCTTACCTGCCATCAGGTGGGATTTTAACTTCCACCATTGGTTATTTTCTGAGTCCAGCTTGAATAACTTTAATCATTCAACATTTTGACAATATGATTGAACGATTTTCTATCTTTTTTATTGTTTTTCCTCTCTGCAGGAATGCCATCTACTGCGGACGTCCGCGGGATGCTGTTTCTGTCGCTCACCGTTGTTGGAGTTCCTGGGAACATGGCGGTCATTGTTGCCTTCCTCCTTCTTGTCCTCCAAGAGAGCTGGCTCCTTGCAGCAGATGCCATCGTCCTGCATCTGTCCTGCACCAACCTGCTGGTGGTGCTCGTACGCTGTCTGATGGAGACGCTGGCCTCCTTCCACCTGGCCAATGTCTTTGGAGACGTTGGCTGCAAAGGTGTGATCTTCATCTACAGAACGTCCAGGGCCCTCTCTATCTGGCTCACCTGTCTCCTTAGTGCATATCAGTGTTTGAGTATTGCCCCTCCTGGATCAAAATGGGCCTCTGTCCGCATCTTAGTGGCCCAAAATTTACCAATTGTGTTCCTCTTCCTCTGGGTCCTTCATACTAGCACGAGTGCAGGGGCCATATTGTTCTCTGTGAGCTCCAAGAATGACACTGCTGTGGCATCAAGCGCTGTCAACGTGCAATTCTGTTATGTGAATTTCCCATCGGATATCGTCAAAGAGGTTTATGGGGCGATACAAGTGAGCAGAGATGTGGTGCCAATGGCCCTCATGACTCTAACCAGCCTTGTCATTCTTGTTCTCCTCTACAAACACAGCCAGCACCTCAAGGGGCTCCGTGGCGCCGGCCATGCTGGTTCAGGGACCTGCGGTTCCAAGCAGCGGGCTGCTAAAGTCGTAGTTGTGCTCGTGACCATCTATGTTGTTCTTTACGGGGTCGATAATGGTCTTTGGGTGTACACGCTCACCGTGAGGCACACAATGAGCTCCTCGCTGATCTCTGACCTGCGTGTGTTCTTCGCCTCGCTGTACGCAGTGCTGAGCCCTCTG
Source organism: Micropoecilia bifurca (assembly GCA_903067075.1). Taxonomy (NCBI): domain Eukaryota; kingdom Metazoa; phylum Chordata; class Actinopteri; order Cyprinodontiformes; family Poeciliidae; genus Micropoecilia; species Micropoecilia bifurca. Next base: position 8,553 of record CAEGAF010000449.1, read on the forward strand.
GTTATCATCGCGTCTAACAGGAAGGTGAACAGCAGGCTGAGGTGTGTGGCACAGGAAAAGCCTTTGCTGGGAAAAACGGCTCACCTTCGTTCTATATGAGGGCAATCTGCGACGGTCGATTGCACACATGGCTGGGGGTGAAACCGAAGCTGAGATGAAACTGAGCTTTTCTGATATCTGGGTCATGTGTAGGTTATTCTGTTGAAATCACACTTTCTGACAGGAGTTACTTTATCTCTGCTAGTATATTCTAGAGTAGAATTTTTTTTAGATTTTTTAAGAAGTTGTTAAGCAAGTTGCAGCTCTGTAAAATAACAAAAGAGATCGCATCAACCTTTTCTTTTCCAATATTATGATTTCTAGATGTTTGACAACCATCATTCGATACTGATTAGATCATCACCTTACCCCAGTAGTAATGTGAAAGACTAATGGCAGGACTCGTTAAAATCCAGACACTGATTTCTCAACTTTAAAACAGCCATTAGAATGGTGTTGTTTAACAAAATATGAATATCTTCTCTTTGTTTTATTGGAACCAATATATGCTCAGTGACATAATTTTTATTTAAAATTTGGGAAAAATTTATCATTGATGTGTATAATTAAACAAAAATGTTAATTTTATTCAAGCACATACCTATAAAAAATAAGAGCAGAGAATTGGAACCTTTTTCCTATAATTTTTAAAAATTTTCTGGCACTGTATTTGACATTATATATGAAAGCAAAACAGTGACAACTACATCTCTCCTGGTCTACCAGTGTATTAATGTTCCTGGTTTATTTCTCATGTACCAGCAGTCCAAATTATAGCCTGGTAATTCATTTCATGTCGCTGTCAAATAACTTCCAAGTCCCCATTTAGCCATGATTAAGCATTTGAATAGGATGTGGGAAATGTTCTGTGATAATCAGGCAGGTTAATTGCCACACTGAGATTTGGTTGAAAACCTGACTCCAAAAGTACATTCTTCACAGCTCAGTCATAAAATAAAATACTCATTTTTTTAGTGTGTCCTGTCTGGCAGAAAGGAGTGCTAGAACAATACATTCTAAAATGTTCTTTTCGCATTAATGAATTATTCCATTTATTTCCGAAAATGTCTGTCTGAATTATATGTAAGCTGTAAAATGTTGTAAAAGATGAAGAGTCGCAAAATTGCATTTTATTGTAAGATCTGGAGAGTTCACAGTTGATATTGCAGTGAAAGACATTAGGAGTCATAATGTAATTGCTGCGACACAAGAGAATCAAGGACATAACAACCTCCGTCACTGACAGCCCAGAGACATAAAGTGGGGCTGCCAGCTCTATGTTATCCTGCAGTAACTCTAAAGTGAAATCGGTGTCACATTTTTAATCTGCAGGTGAGGAGAGGGAGGAGGAACCCTCGCAGTGCTTGTGCAGAACTGTTGCATTTACCAACAAGATGACATCAGCAATGAAGAACATTTAAAGGTCACATCAGAGAGTAACATTTACTTTTAATTTAAAAGTTTCGAACGTTAAAACCCCTCATATTTGCTCTCAAAGCTCTTTCTCCAGATGAAAAATTCCATGTGTTTTACTCTTCAAACCACTGAAATCTGATTGGCCCTTTAAGACAGACTCCGGTGGAATGAAGGATAGAATACATGGATAAGTTCGGGGCCCTGCAGTTGAAATGCTGGATGCCGATCTGTCCTTTCAGGGCTTTCCTGTGAGGAGAAAAATAGTCAAATCATTAAAAAAAGAACAAGGACACAAGAACAGGTTCCATGAGGGCGTATGTTCAAGTGTCTGAGTCTGTGTGTGAAGGGTGCGTCAGGTAGGCCTCTCCCCGCACAAGACAAGACCTGTTGTCACGGCTTTCTGTTTTTCTGAAGTCTTTTGAGCCTGGAGAATGCTGAAGGCAGTTTAACATGCTCACACAAGCACAAATGCAACCTCCTGCTAGCCTTCCATTTCTCACTGCAGGTTGTCTGTTTTTTTCCCCCATCCCATCTTAATGTTGGGTAGAAAACAGAATTTGGTGCCTTCTAAGCAAAACGTCCTGAATACAGAGAAATTAAAACCTGTAGGTTTTCAGTTTTAGCAAAACTGAAAACCTACAGGTTTATCCCATTTGTGTGTAGTTATGCAAAAATATACAGATACAAACCTGTGCAAAAAAGCTGTCAGAACTGTCCAGAGTGTCTTGTTGCACAAAAATCTCAAAATCCTGCCAGCTGATACCCCAGGACTGCTGTGGTGCCGCGCCTGACGTGAATCTGTTTACCTGCACCAGGTACAAATCTTTTTGTCCCTCTGTCCACCAATAGCAAAGCAGAAGAAGGGTTGAACCAACCCCCCTTTTTGCCTTGGAGCAAATCCACACCCTACTGGAACTGAATGTTAACTCAGAAACGTCTCCTCCCCCGCGGAAAAAACTTTTTTTTACCAATTCAACAAAGTTGATGAAAAATGAATTTACAAGGTGCAACCAGTAGCAAAACATTGCAATAGCACCAAACAAGCAAGATGGAAAAATAAATATTCATAAATCAATGTTTTAGAGTATCAATAAAAGCATAGGGATTTTTATTCCTTTATTCCTATATGAAGTTTTAGTTGATTGGATTGCAAAAAAGTACAAATCTAATATGCCTCTGAGGATGTTTAAATAACTAAAAGAGTTGGAGCCTATTCCTGTTTCACTAATTAACACATCCTAAAGTACATTTGGTTTTGTGCAAATGAGAGACTCTTTTTGAGTTCACTGATAACATCTCTGTCGTTTCTATTTATGGGACTTTTCTTTAGGCTTGTTTACAGGATTTATTTGTCAAAAAAAAGCCTCAGGCAGAAAATACTGTAGCAACTTTGTACTGGTAGACAAATCAACACAATGAAATGATTTTTGACTACAGAACTGATAGAAAAATCAAGAATTACAAAGTAGAACTCGCATCTGTTCTTTAAATATGCAAAACAGATAAAATACCTTGAAGTAATGTGCTCTAAAGTCTGACCCAAATATGTACAATTTTGATTCCTTTATTGAAAAAAATAAAAATAAAAAATAAGATCCAGAGTTGACTATCTGTGAGTCTTTCTTTTGCATCCACCTGGTTTAACTGATTTCCTCAGACTCACAGTCATGTTACAACTTGCCTGGAATGTTGCACTGCATGCAAGTAAGGAGGCTGTTCTGGAGCAAAATACAAAGCCAAAAAACTATTGAAAAGAAAACAGTCATAAGATAGTTGAATCTGCATATTGAGGCATTAACTAGTTCTAACTTCAGCATTACAGTATGGGTAGGAAATAAGTCTAATTTGTATTAAATTGATGAAATATGGCCAGCTTGTAGGATTAAGCAGATGATTGATGATGCTCTCATGTTTAAGCAATACCTACAGTAAAAGTAGCAACAGTCAGCAGACTATTAATTAAGCATAAAGGACAGTGAGAAACAGCTTGCCTTGCTATTTTCAGAAATAAAATCTGTCACAGTCAATCCTAAAGTCGTTAATTAAAATTTTGAGCTGTAGATTTGTATCACAATTAAAAACACTGCCTAAATCCTGACTTTTTAGAGTCTTCGTTGAATCCTTTACACTTCTTTTGCTGCCTCATTTTCCAGGATCACACTGTATTTAGCTTCATCCATTTCACCATCAATTCTGACTGGCATTCCCATCTCTGCTTCAGCCAGGCATCCACACAGCTTTGTGCTGCCACCACCATGTTTCACCATGTTCAAAATTAGGTGAAGTTTTACTTTTTCACCAACAACAGAATTTTGTATGTTCTCCAAAAAGTTACATTTTGGTCTCATCTTACCAGAGCACCATCTTCCATGCATTTGCTTTGTCCCCATATTACCACTCATGAAAACCACATTTGTGGTGTCCAAAACAAACTCTTGTTCTGTCTGCAGATTTTTCTACCTGGCAGTTCTGGTACAAATTTACCTAAGTGGAGACAATTTTTTTTAATGTGGGTACAAAACAACAGACTGAAACAAACAAAAACAGGGTGGTATTTTTGTTGTTGAATACATTAAATGAGCAAAAGAGCCACTTGTGGAAGAAGGTTGTAGAACTCTAACAGATAAAATCTGTGATCAGCTGAAGCTGAAAGTGCAGCATCTTAATTTTTAATTAATTGTTAAAGTAAAACTGTAAAGGCGAGAAGTGAAATTAGTCCAAGGGAGAAATTAGCCACAGTCTCTGTTCCAGTGCATATCATCATAACAAACTGCTTTAGTACAATGACTATGTCTTTGGTAGGTTTGTAGATGTGTAATACTATTTGAAATTTCAGGTAATGGATTGAACTGAGTTCAGTGGGACGTTCAAAGCGTTTTAAAATCTAAACCTGCTTTAAACATTTTCACAGTTTTATTTTAATCCATCTGCTTTGTATCCATAATGTCTTTAAAATGCTGTTTCTTCAATAATGTTCTTTAACAAACCTTTCAGAACTTCACAGAAGCGAAGATTAAATCACACATAGCCAGCAAAATCAGTGACTTTTGGGAGCATGGAGTTGTATTTTATTTAGGGGTATCCAAATAAAGAGGTCCTAATACAAATACATGTTGTACCTTAATGATTGTAAAAAAAAGTCTAAATCATGTATTATTTTATTTCCACAGCACAATTATGAACTATTTTGTGTTGTTCAAATACATATATTCTTGAAATCTAAAATACTTTGAATTTTGTGGTTATAACATGAAAAAAATTAAATTTTATTTAGCAAAAAATTTAAAAAGTAAACCTTTTATATATCTATGCATGTAAAAATGATAAGGTAAAAGTCTTGACTTTTCCATGGAAGCAGGAAGAGTGAAGCAATACAACTGTCAGGAAACTATCAGCTTAGTCATACAGTAAACGCAGGACTTGGTGAGAGTGGAATGATGGTCACCGGCCCCCCACTCAGAGAATACATGCTCTGCTTCCCTAAAACTGCTTCTTATAAAGAAAGGAGACTAGCAAGAAAATGTTGAGTTAAAAAAAAGGAAAACAAGCACAGAGATGTTTGGAACTTCTGAAGAATAACTGAATATTTAAACTCTTTCACAAGCAATGGGGAGGGAAACAGCTTGAAGTGGTGGAAATGAAAGCACAGACAAGCCCCAACTTGAACTGAAGCATCGGTGGTTGCTACGTCAATATTCTCTCAAAAAGTGCACGTGATTTTTTTCCACAAGTATTTTTATTTCATCTTCACACAGGTAATCTCTTTGAGATCAAGACAATACTTTAAAACAAAAGAGAGTAAAAAAGTGTGTCAGACCAAAACCAGGCTTCAACCAAACATCAGTTTGAGGGGATTAATATGTTGATAAGCCAATCCTGGGTCCCTAGGGGACTTTGAGTCATGCTGAAAGCTGTGAGAAGGCATAAATCCAGATTTGAATCTATTTAAATGATCGTTTTTCAAAGGCGGGAGGCACAATAATTGCTCAGAGCACTTTTTTTTTAAACTGAATGTAACTCAAGGAAGGATTGTGTAGCAATCACAGTTGTTTTAAATTTTGGACATTTTGCTGAGTCATTAGGGAAATGCAGCAATATCACTTTACACAAACAGTAAATGAGACATGCAGAACTCTAATCCTTATCAACAAAGCAGCATTTGTGCCTCTACATACATCAACTACATACATCAAAAATCAAGATTTTTGAATGGCCTACACTTAAGATCATTTGAGCGTAGAACGACCTTGAACAGTCAACTCATACCTACAAAACCTCTGTTGTGGATTAAATTATTTAATTGTGCGAGAAAGACTGGATTGAAAATTCTTCATTGCAAATGACTGTGATTATAAGTTATCTAAAATGCTTGTTTGCAATTGTTACCGCAAAAGAGGAACAAACCTTTAACAGGTTTAAGGGGTCATCACTTCTTGACCTACGTAGGACTAGGTGTGTTAGCGTAGCTTGATTCCTTAATAGATGAAAACTGTATTTTATAAATATTCATTTCACTGGAATGATACAAAGACAGAAAAAGCTAAAGAAATCTGCTAGGGGACAGAAAAGATTTTTCAGCAATATTTTATAGAGTTTTATTTTTATGTAATGCAAAGTAAGTGATGCTATTGTGATGTACAGTCAAACTTCAAATACAGACAATCTAATTCCCACAAATAAATGAGAGAAATACAGATTAAGAAAACAAACAAAACACATTTTACTCATGTAAAACTCATGTATATGGCATTTCTTTTTCATGTTATGCTGTCATAATTCTGAAATATAATTGTTTTCTGTAAACTGGAGCTACGTTCTAGAGCAATGGCTCAACAAACAGTAAGTTTAACCTTACAGAGTGTATGAGAGAGTGAGATGATAAAGCCTGGGGCTCTAAAACAGTGATGCACTATGGCAACAGGAAAATAAACAGGAGTGGCTTCATTTTAATCCACCTGAATGGAAAAATTAAAACATTACTATAAATGCTTTCCAAAGAAATTTGGGCCATTTATCAGAAAGATTTGGGGTGCAGAGAGGGATAACTCAGAGTTTGAAAGTGGGATTGTTTTAGGACATTCTCACCACTTCACATTTAATCTGCAACAACACCTCTTGCAACGTCTTTAGAAACAGAGACTAGTTTTCCATGTAAATGTTAGTGTGGAACTAAAGCAGTGGATATCTGATATATTAAAATATTCCAAACTCAAAATGATAACGCAAGCACTGTTAACATTATTAACTTTGAGTTTATAATGACGTTGATTAATAAAAAATTTTATTACCATAAAACAATTATTAGTGTAAATAATATACAATAAGATAAAGGCCCACTCCTAGTTCAAACATGAGAGGAAAATGTTTGTAAACTCATTTTGCTTGGATGTGACAGATTGACTAACTCAGAAGGGTCAAAAGTTTATTTCTGTCACTTTTGCTACATCTTAAGAATGTGGTAGCCATATTGGATTTGAGTTTTGAGTCACATTGTGATTAAGGACTTTTAAAGTCTGAATTTAACTTCAACTTACAAATATGAAATTATATAGACTTTAATGAAAATAAGCATCTGCTGCAAAGGTTATGTCTGTTATAGGCTTATAAATACTTCTGAATCTGGTGGTAGAAGTCCTGATCAGACTTGCAAAACTTTCCTTGTACATAAGGTTTACATAACCTATTTTAACACCCCTTTAATAAATCTGAACTACATATTCAAGACATGCAACACTCACTAGCAACAGTAGACAGTACTTTTTCAAAGTGACATGCATGCAGCTCTAACTGAGAAAAAAAAAAGGTTGTTCTCATGTTCATGTAAAGACTTCGGACACATTGAACATGTTTAAAATCATGGTCTGCTTTTCCACTCTAAATGGTAAAAAAGAAACATAATCCTTTTTCTCAGCTGGACTGCTTTGTCTGGACTTTTGTTTGAAAACTGTGGGGTATTGGAGCCTCATTAAATGAATCATAAAACCATTTTTTACACTTCAGGTAGGATTAGGTTTCCGCTTTACAAGACCCTGTCCATTTCTCATGTTAGAGGAGCCTATAGTATGTTGTTACAGTTCATGGGGTCAAATTTAGAGTTGAGACATGCATAATGTAACTTTTCTCATACAATTTGACAAGAACAGCAGAAAACTACAGTTTGATTATTGTATTTTCCCAGATTATAGAATACTGTATATTTCCCCTTTGTTCTTCTGTAACTCATAGATTTTGAAACTGTAAAAACAAACAGAACCATAAATCAAAAATAAACTTCTTTTTTGTGTTACATTTACCCAGTAACAGGAAGGATCTTGCCCTTTATCTCGATCATCTTGCCCCCTAAATGCCACAAAGGTGGAATTTTCCATGAACTCCTTCCCTAAGTTTGCTGTGGAATTCAGACAAGATTCAGCAAGTCCTGCAGAGCTCAGCATCTCTGCAAGTAACCGTGCGCTGAAGTGCTTGTGTGAACGTCATGCCCACCTCCTTAATTCTGCCTTCGGGGGGGTTTGCTAGGCTATTACTCAAAGAGCAACTCTCTCCTGTAGCGTGGGTAGTTGTTTAGTCGATTGTTGGGTTTCTGGAGTGGGATGTTTCAGAGATCAGTAATCTCTGCAGCGAGCTCTGTTTGTCTTGCCAACTAACTCATAAATGCAGTTCTTCGTTGAAGGCTGAAGTACAAGATAATTTTAAAACAGAATTAAAGCTATTCATTTGTCTAAGTTACTCTCACAACAGAGGAGTGAATTGGCATAACATTAAGCTAAAACTGTAGGGAGACGTTTATGACTGCTCTATTAAACTGCTGCAGATTGCAATCTGCGCCTCAAAGTAACAGAGCTTGTAAAGTTATACAACATGGGGCATGTGCTAACAAAACGGCTGCACATATCTTCCCACTAACACCCTTCACACAGGTGTGGAAAGTGAATGATAATGTGTGGAGGAAATGGCAAGAACAAAATGTCTCTTTGGAAAACAAAACCCACCAAAAACAGTGATTTGAGGCATATAGTTTTAGGAAATGCATAAACAAACCCCGCAAAGTAAATTTGACGTATATGAGATGACAAATTGTTTAGAGATAAAAGATGTTGTTTTATTGAGTGTTACTCCAACGCTCTATGAAATATTGAGTCTCTCTGAGAGTTTTCATGAAAAGCAGTGTCACTCCTCCCAGATAAAGCTGAATAATAGATCTTATGGATCCTCTATGGATCATACAGCTACCGTCAGCATAATTACAGAAGACACCATCTGTATTGAGTTTCTTTTTTAAAAATTTATTTCTTACTAGTAAGAGTTTAACAAGTTTAAATTTCCAAATACTGCCTCAGAAAGTAAAAGCTGACTCACAGAGTTTGGGGTAATGGTTCAGAAAAAAGGTAAGCAAGCTGAATTTTCACTTTTTTGTTGATATGAAACTGATGAGAAAACAACTCAGGCTGTGCACATCTGAACGTTTTTGTACATTTAGGACAGAGTGCCACCTGTTGAATTTTTTAGGGTATTTCAATCTTTATTTCCATTTCTCTTTAATTTTTAAAATATTTTATGCAAGGACCCATGCGGGAGAAAACATGCCATCTATAATTTCTCAAATAAAGTATGTGTATAAAAGCATAAAACCAGAGTACTGAAATGGTTGTATTACAGTTGGCAGTAACTGGGTCCTGTTGATAATACACATTTCACCTGTAAGGACCAAACGATATTGATAAGCTAAGAAGTTTATTAAAGAAGGAGTTGAAAGATTTGATTGTCTGGATGTGGAGATGGGTCATCTGGAGAGACTAAGGTCCGTCTTCAGGAAGTTGCTGTTCCGATCAGTGTGTGTGCATGGTAGATGGTTGAATTGGTTTGGAAATTACTAACATCTGTCTTCTCTAAAGACTTAGGCTTAAAATGTTCCTTTCTGAAAAAAGCTTAGGCTTTTTTTTTCTCTCTCCTAACACAAAAACATAAATTCTTTTTGCAAATCCTAAAATTGGATCCTTCAGGAGGAAAAGATTCCAGTCAGAAATTATGTGAAGTGGAATAAGATAAATGAAATGTAATTTAGTTAACAACTGCTAAAGATTTTAGACTGGCACAAAACTCGATATGCAACGAAACTATGATGGCATGGTTTTAATCAAAGTATATTCACACAAGTTGAAATGGTCCAGTCAAAGTCCACACCCAAATATGATTGAAAAAACGGCAAAGCAAAATTGTGACATTTAGAGGTGATGTTAACCAAGATTCTGCATGCAATTACAGTGAGATTAATTTATCTTTCTCTGGATATGCAAAGTAAGTACGCATCTCAGAAAACCTATCGCTGTAACTGAGCTGAAAAAACTGTTCTTGATTAAAAAAAAATGCAGCCTAAATATAAATGGACAGCACACTTTCCATTTTTTAATATATTAATATTAAAAATAGTATCATCTTACATTTTCTTCACAATTAAGCAATACTTTGTGTCAGTCTGTCACATAAAATCCCAATGAATTCTTTTAAAGTTGGTGGTTCTAAAAAAGATGTGACTACTTTTTCAAAGTACTCCAGCAAAGTATCAAGATGAAAATAAAATCTTCTCATCTTTCACCATATATAAAACACTGACATGTAGCCAATTAATATGGATGATGTGGGAACATTTCACAGCTGAACTTCTCCACCTTCTGTCTTCCCTGTGGTTTTTAAAGTTACCCTCATCAACAGCAGAGGACACTGGACTTCCGACCTCATCACCGCCCCCAACAGAACCAAGACCCTCTCCCTGACCTTGGAAAATGTCCAAACCAGCAGCATGGAAGCCCCTCAGGAGATGAGAGAAGTTACACGATGAAGGTCAATGAACTGCAAAGTTGTTGCATGCTAAGGAGCTCTGGTTCTTCAGAGACATGAAGTCTTTGTGCTTTTTCACCGACACTAAAAATAACTGCGGGATCCCAATGTTTTCATGCTTTTACTTCTTGTAAAAGAAGCAAAAGCATGCAGATGTCCTAAGCGATGTCCATCTTGTGTGATTGCTGTGTCTCGTCAATCATGCTTTGAAAGGCAAATGCCCTCTCAGTTGGCTGCACCTTTTAAGCTCTCTCACTATTAAAAGCATATTTGAGAAATATTCAAAGCGTACACAAAGTCTGCCGTGCATCAACAGTTTTATCTGAAAATACAATAAAACTCTTTACTGAAAGAGAAAAAGCAGAGGCAGAACTTGAAAAAACGCATTATTAAGGAAAATGGGGTCTAACGTTGGATCGATTTGTGAGTCTTTTAATGATTACCAGCCTTTGATTGATCCAGTGCTCTACGGCAAGCACAAAGGACACTAACAGGGGGTAAGTACTTTGCTTCTATTCAGATAGGCAGTCATTTAATCCTAGCAGGAAAAGAAAAGTTTGACAAAAATGACCTGCAATTATATAACTTTATTCAGGTTTATATATGAATGAATCTAAGAAATAAAAAAGGTACTGGTTTTGCCCAAATAAAAACAACAAAAAAAGATTAATTTACTCGTTCAAACATTTTTTAATTCAAATATACAGTAAATTAAAAGTTAATTCATTTCAGTCACTCAGTTTGCTGAAAGTGTTTATAGTTTTACCTATTTAGGCATTTTTCTTTGCAACATGATTCCAAGTTATAAGTTCAAGACTCGCCTATTCCCTAATTTTGCTCATGGAGTATGTCTAAAATATTCTGAAGAAAATGCAGCTTGGATAGAAGGAAAAAGTTCAATACTTCACACACTATTGACTGACTTTTGCAAAGCAGCCAATTCAGGATCCGCATTTATTTTTCTCTCCACTGATTGGCTGAATCCCAAGAGTGAAAATATGGCAGGATGCAGATTTCAGCTCCTGCAGTAGTGCCAAGACAGATTCCACTGTGTGCCATGTTAGAGCAAATGCCTTTATCTGGTGGTGTGTGAACTATTAAAACTATGTTTTTCTATGCATTTTCAGTGGGGCTCTTAATGCTTTCATGCTTTTACAAAAAGTAAAAGCATGAAAATGCTACTTCAATTGATTTTAACCTTTCAGTTGTGGTCCTTAACCCCTGATTAGGATAACCAGAAATATGCAGTGAGTGCAAACCAATTACATACACAGATTCACTTTCAATTAAAAACATTTCGATTTGATCCTCCAATTACCCCTTTGAAGACTTAATGAAGATGTTCCTGCTGCTAAAATGGACAAACCCTCAGTTGAAATCAAAACAAAACATCTTAGCTTAGTCAAACAGCTCCACCTGTGAACAAACATTCAGTCTTTTATAGGTTTCTATTCTAGATATAAATCAATCAGACTAATTTTATTTGTTCAAAATGATGTTTTTTGTAAAGTTTAAGTTTGAGTAACTCTACCATCTTTGACTTGGCAGATATTTTCTTGAATTAGTGTTGCATCATCTTCTTCCCTTGTTGTAAACACAGCTTTATTTTAAAGCATTTGTTTAGCTGCAGAAATTAGAACAGCTTATGAGCCATGTGAAAACCTAATTATAAAGTAAATGCTGTTTATTTTTAAGCTCTTGTTTTGGAGACTTGTGTATCATCAAGGTATCTATAGTTTGAATACTGATTCAAGTATCCAGGGACTGATGATTTAGTGCTATGCTTATAAATGCAGAATGAACAAACAGCAACACTCAGTATTGTCATTAATAGCTTTTCTGCTTATTTACTTAGGGACTGTGTTTAAATCTGCAAAAGGTTGAACATATGGATAAAGGTCTTAAGAGATTTACACACAGCTTCTTTCAAATACGTTTTTGCAACAAAGCGTTTTGGGATGACAACTTTCAGTCAAACATAAGAAAAAATTGTCATTGAAGAACATTTTCTGTAGATTGCTTTTCTAGCAGAAAAGGTGTTGAGGGAATTTCATTTACAGACGTTTTTCAGTGTTTGATTATATTTCCTGCTTTCCTCTTTTTCTCTTCCAGGAGACGTGGCAAGTAAATAAAAAAGCTGCATGAATAAAATCAACACCCCTTTCTGAATACTCAAAATCCATGTAATCAGCACATGTAAATAAATGAGTAATTCCTTTAAAACCTTATTTGCGATACTCAAGACCTTTCCCCTTTATTTAGCAAGTAGAACTAAAAGGTTAAACATATTAGTTGCCGTGGTAAATGGCATACATTTACTACTGATCATAAAAAAGGAAAAGGGTATGAAATCATAATTGCATACTTTTAGAGTGGTCTGCTAAACCTATGACAGACGTTTGGTCAGCCATCCCATAATAGTTCATTAACTACCATACTTTAGCCATCAACATAAAATAATTTCAACAGTGTGTCAGTTTTCATCACTGCTCTCATCTGACCAGAGCAGCTTACATGCCTGTTATGTCCCGTCCTGGCAGCTTTGTGTAGATTTTTAGAAATCCTTCATGAAATCTGAGCTCAGTCTTCTGTCTAGGTGATGTGAGCTAGTGGGTTGTCTACAGATTCTACTGAAGACAAATCTTTCTTTGTCACCTTTATGTTATTTTTCCAGGGAACATTAAATTCTGCACTGAAGAAAAAAATGCAATGAAATCTAAAGGCGGCAAATATTTCACAGGAATGTTGTTCTTCTCTTTTTCAGCTTCACACAATGATCCACAGAAAGGTCAACATCTGCTAAGAAAGCATGATGTACTGCAGAGTTGCACGAAAGTGACACCTGGCATATTTCTGTGTTGATTCCCTGGTCTGTCTGCAACGTGTCACTGTCGCAACACACTGCATTGTTCGATGTCGGCCCTCCCAGAGCAAAACACGCTGTTCCTTGCTACCGTGCATGATGAAAGGTTGCAAATGGGCTAATTTGCAGCTTTGACAGCACCAGCCTCAGCAAAAAAGCGGTTAGTAATGGGCTTTGAGGTGCCGCTTCAGCGACTGCTGAGATGGGAGCGACATGGCTGAAAGTAGGCATAGGTCAGGCTTCTCTGGAAACTCTGACAAATTAAAAACAGCAAACCTTTGACATTTATCATGCTTGGAGTCTGCAAAGGTCATTCCCTATGTTTGCCACTTTCATTTTCCTTCACTTTCCCCTCCGGACATGTTTTTCTGTAATTGCTTGTGGGTTGCTGCAAGCAGAGGAATGGGGAGCCGTGATTTCAGAGGAAAAACTCTCACAGAAACAATTTTTCTTTTGCTTTGTTTTTACAAAAGAAGCAAAGAATCTGAGATGAACAGAAAAGAAACATATTTGTTTGACTTCTCCATGTTTCTCATATAGATTAGCGATAATGATCAGTGATCTGTTTTTTGAGACTTCTGTTTAGACGTAAATCGCTGTTGTGTGAAGAACCACTGTGGGCATGTAAAAACACATTAAAATTCATTTCTGATTTCCTAATACTGCATCATTCCACACCATAAACACTCAAAAGTTGTAATCCCCCTGGACCATGACTGTCTCATTTAAATGGTAATATAATTCCCATCATTCTTAATTTAATGTGCTCCCTGGCATTTTCCGTTCATCTCTGTAATGCTATCCCATTTGACAAGCCAATTTACGACTCGGGTTGGTCGAGTTGCTACAGGATTGTGAGGCTAAAGCCGTAATAAATCCTGGTGATAAAAGACAAAAAAAAAAAAAAAGAAGGCGACACAGATTTCACCTGAGATCCATTTTCATTGATTTCCCTGCCGCTACAAGAGAACACAGGATTCTAGCTTTAAGATGGAGACGGCGCAGCCAGAGAAACACCACATGTGAGGAATGCGGGCTGATTGCCCTTTTTGCTCCCCCGTTGTCAGAGGTGGCATTAGTGAGCCTGAAAGCAGTGTGAGTGATGACACAAGCGGCGCTAGAAAGACATATCAGACAGATTATAGCTCTGGCGACGGAGTAGAAAGAGCAGGGCCAGGCTTGATGCAGTCAGGAGTCATTTTGGCTGACCTTTCTGGGAATTACAACTGTGCATGACCCAGAGCGGTGTCGGCTTGTCACCAAGACAGTCTGGAGCTTCTGTAGCCATTTTCCTCATCAAGGCCAATAATTTTGACAATCTCAGAACTCTCTTTAGCCTCTGACACAACTTCATCAGAAATTTGAATTCTGCAGACGGCTCTGCGGCTCAGTCTTTGATGATATGCTTGTGAGACTTTGCAGAGAGAACCCAAGATTATTCAACTCCTGGAACTTATTGTGGATAACACACAGCATTAGGAGTTGATCATCCTTCAGGTGGCAGAATATAAATGGGGATTCAGTCAAATCTTGAAATCCTGTGATTAATACATGTAATCCTATGTTAATTTATGGGGCTGATGCGTACATTCATGACTCACTGCAACATTCCTGCTATTTTAAACCAGATTTGCTTCAAAGGATGCATTTGCAATTTCCATTTTCACAATTCCTAGGAAACATTTAATGCCAGAACTCTGTTCAGTTTCTATTTTTCACTCCTACATCCTTACAACATTCAAGGCTGACAGAAGATGATACACCTGAATAACCTTTTTCCTACAGTTATACTAACTACACAATTTTAATATCTGCCACAGTGCTATGTTAATGCAACCACAAACTTTAATGTATTTTATTACTATTTAATACACATTGTGAAGCGAGTAAGAAAAAAGACGCAAGGATTTGAATTTTGTTTTTAAATAGAAAGTTGGGAATTACAACACTATAAATAAGTGTTTTCTCACTTATTTAATGTCAATCCCACCCAATAAAACATTTTACAACCACCTGTAACAACAATTACAGCTGCAAGCCTTTTAGCAAATGTAGAGACGGAAGTGTCTAAAATAGCTCAATTACATTGCCTGCATTTTTTTCTATTGAAACAGCTTTTCAATTATATTTACTTCTAGACTTTGACTGGGCTGCTCAAACACATGAATATTCACCATAAATGGTTCACCCTTGTATCAACCCTGAATAGAATTTGGAAAAGCTGAAGTGGTTTGAATACTTTTGCAAGGTTCTGTGTTTACTAACCCTGTTTATATGCAGAGCATCTGCAAAAAGTAGAGTCACTATTAATAATTAAATAATAATAGGTTAACTTTTGAAAGCAGTGTGCATGTTAATGATTTTGTCAAGTTCCTTCTATTTTGATATGAGCATTTAATTTAATAAACCAACAGTGTCACATCACAATGCGCTGGCTTTGTTGAAAAGAGGACAAACAAGACATTGGAATTATATCATATAGAGTGGAAAGCATCCAAGGGGAACTTTTCTAATATAAAGTTGCCTCTGAAGAAGTTGCAGACAAACAGAAATGCTTTAAATGTATCAAAATACAAACAATGGGTTCCCTGAAGCTTTTGTCACACAGGCAAACATAAAGTCACTCAACTTGAAAAGAAAAGGAAGCAATTTCTTCAAGGTCCCGATCAAAATAGATTTGGTGAAAAGTGAGACAGTAACAGAAGCACAGAGGGAGAGACAAAGAGGAAATAAAGTTACACAGCTAAATTGTCATTCTACTTGGAACAATATCTGCAGGCCTGGGCTCAGTTCCAGAAAATAATAATATATACAAAAAAAAAAAAAAAATCCAGACATCCACATAAATCCATTTTCTTCCCCTCAGCATTTTCCCCCCTCAAGAAGATTTTCATTTATTCATGACAGTGCTGTGTCTATGTTTTTCCCCTCTCTGCATATTCCTGTCTGTGTTTGATGTGCTGCACAATCCAGCCTTTGGATACAATGTGTTTTGAGACAGATGAGAGGAAATGATTCATTCATCAGACAAGAGTTTCAGATACAAATCCCAGCTGACCTGCTGATCACATGGTTGATATTGCAGAGCGTCCTCAGGGCAGATGCAGCCCTGCGTTTATTAGGACCTTCAGCGGAGCATGGTACATCGGTCATCATCTCCCCGGGAGTGACTCTGTGTGACAGCAAACACAAGCTGGTCTCGCCGCTCAAAATACGCACATTGCACCACATAATTCAAACGTCCGACCACATAAGAAACTGCGGGGAATGACGGTGAGATATGAGGGCCGGGCAGATCTGTCAGAGGGGTAATTATTTTCAACAAAAAGGAAATATAGATTTGGCCTCAGGTGTGTGTCTTCTTACATCCACAGAAAGTCTGTGAGTAAATGTGTCACATCAAAACTCTGTGGAGATTGATATTGTATGTCCAGATATATAAGCACATCAAAACTTTTGGGATTGCGTTGGACTGGCAATTTCAGAAGCAGAGAGAGGGAAGATGAATGAAGCTGTCCATGTTGCTGAAAAGGATATGTGGAAACGACTGGGCTCATTTTATGCAACACCACCACATTTATGGGCATCCTTGGGGAAAGATTTGTGAAAAGTCTTAAAACACATTCATCATATTTTAATAAAATTTAGAAAGGTTAATTTTTAATCTGAATGAATCATTTGGGAATAAATTCCATATTAATAAGCAATTGTTTTGAAAGGGAGAACATCGTCAGTGACAGTTTTTGACACCCCTGCAGGTAATATGTTTTGTACAACCCCCTTTTCTCAGTATGACAGCATTTAGTCTTGTAAAACATTTCACAATTAAGAGGATACTGAGACAGAAATATTTGCACACTCCTCTTTGCACAGTCTCTGTAGATCTTCCAGAGACTTCTCTGATACTTTCCTTTCTTATGGTCAGGATTATGGTCTGAGCTGTGAGGGTCCTGCAGCAAGGTTAATTTTATGTCAGTTCTGGGTTGATATCTGCCATATGTTTTGTGTAATTACATTGGTGAAAGGCCTAATGATGACCCATTTTTGGTTTCCTGAGAGAGTTTTTATTTGAAGTGTTTTGCTATTTCAGAGTTTTTCATGCCTTGTACCACAGATTCTTTGATGCTCTTAACAGTAGACAAGAGAGAATTTCTCACATACTCATCACTCCAAAGTCGACCTCAAGTGTTTTGTTGCTGAAAAACTCAATCTTATTCTCATTTGACCAAAATAAACAGTTGCTATGTAATGGTGGGACAAAAAAGTGTTTTCCCTCTCATATCTCACAAAAGTGATGGGCAATTAGAGTCATAATCAATAACTTAGAATTAAATATTTGTCATAATATTTTTTTGTCAAAGCAGGTAATGTGCTTTGCTCTAAGCCCCTGTTTCTTTTTTCAAAATGTTTTTTTTGTCTGATGAAATAGTGTAATCTATGAAGGCTTTGTTTTCCTTAGCCATGACCAAATAAAATCACAATTAGCTGAAATAAAGGCTTTCGCATCCTAGTTTGTATATATTTGTTTGTAAAATGTGCTTCATTTAGTGAACTGAGTTCCGGTAATTTATTTTTCAATAATATTCAAACTTACTGACTATGTCCTTCATTATCTTACTTATGTAATTCAACATGCGTCTGGCTCACCTTAATGCAATGCTGTCTTGTTTTTCTTGTTTTGAAAATTGGGCTAAATTGTGTTGATATCCCAGAGACACAGGCAGTGATTAGTTGAAAGATCCTCGACTGCCAGATACTGTTTACCTTAAAAAAAAGTAATAATAAAAAGCATAAATTTAAAAAGTGGTATTTATACATTAAAATTTGTGAATTTTCGGCGGAGAAAAGAAGCAAAATTAAGCATTAAAAAATGCTTAATGTAGGATGGAAGGTGCTTTAATGTTCATTTGTAACACAATACTAAATACAAACACAACTGTCATGTCAAACATAAGTATCATTAAAACCATATTCAGTGGAAAGCACATTTTAAAAAGAATAATTTTCAGTGTTTGGTGGTGATTTTTACTTTCCTTTTTCCTCCAACACTTTCCATTCAAAGAGAGGAATTATCTCCAAGTCGAAAACAACGTGACTCACGAGTAGTGAGAATCGTAATGATTTGAGGGTCACATGCCACATTTTTTCAGGCTCATTTGATTTCTTAGAAGGCAATAGAGCATGGAAGGAAACCAAGTTATTAAACCTCATGTAATTGCAAGCTAAAAAATTGATGTAATACATTTCCCATGGGGATTAAAAAAACATCCAGATTTTTCATTAGATATAAATCACATAAACTAAATATGTGGCTCAGGAAAGCCATAAATTTCTCTTATATACGTATCCATTGGTATATTAAAGTGCCTCCTGAAAAAAAAGATTTAAAATTTCATTTACATGTAAAAAAAAATCACTTGTCCTTAGTGTTTTGTATTTGAGCATCCGATGTCTCAAGCAATTGAAGAACTTGATCTCAGTCACTCAGTCAGAATTAATGTGGATCTTGACTTCCTGTTGCTCCTTGTCTCCACTTTAACTCCAGATTTTGAAGGTGAAGTGAGTGAAAACGTACACAACGACCACAACCCTGAATTTTATATGATGTGTTGAGATAAATCCAAAATTATTGAAGTGTAAATGGAAAATTATGAACGTTTTAAATTTTAAAAATCCCTGAAATGTGTGGCATGTCTTTGAATTTTGCCCCACTTCATCAACACTTTGTAAAAACCATCTTTTGCTGCAATTGCAGCTAAAAGCTTTTCACATCTCAAGAATGAAATTCTTGCACATTCTTGTTTCCAAAATAGACAAAAACCAAAATGTTGAGGCCTTGGTAAACATTCTCAGTTGGATTTAGGTCTGAACTTTGACTGGGCCTTTCTTACACTTTAAAATACTTTCATAGAAACCTTTACATTGTAGCTCTTGCTGCTCGTTTAAGGTTGTAGTCCATCTCTAGTGTTTCCCCTATGCTACTCAGACAACTTTTGGCTCCTTCAACATTTCTTTTCTTCTTAGTTTATCTTATCAGTAAGGCCAAGTCTGTTGAATATATAGCAAATAGTTGTCCAGTCCACATTTTTCCACTTAAGGTGGATCTCAGTTTATAAAACATTTGAACACTAAACAAATCCATTAAAATAATTCAGTAAGTCAAACATAACTTATTTTTAAGCTTAATGAAAACATTGTATCTGAAAGAAATTAAGTTTGTATGTAAACTACAGTAAAGATGTTTTACTGGAACAATAAATATATGTTTTTATATTTCCCTGCTGTCTTTTAATACTCTCATTTACAAAACAGGATAGAGTTTGTTGAATAATGTGCAAGAAATTTTTTGTTTCTTTTGACAGAACCTCAATTTTAATCATTTTAGTTTAAAGTTAGCTTGTTTCCATGAAAACAATTCCATGAAAATAGTTTTATATAAACAGAAATATTATTTGCAAATTGGTAATTCAAAATAACTTGAACATAAAGGTGACTAATAATAAAATCTTGAATTTGTGCCGGTCAAATCTATTTTAAAGGATTAATTTGATTACTTTGCTCTGCTTTTAGAAGATGGAGAGTAAACACGTCTTTCTCACTGGCTTTGTTTGCTCAATCTTTGTGCAACAATATGCATATGCTCTATTCTAAGCACAGGCTCCATTCACTGTGTATATTATGAAAAAGATCAATAATGAAGCTGAAAGTGAAAAGAGAAAGAAATCCTACAGACATTTAATCAGTGCTGCACACTAATGTGCCAGGGTCCTAAAAAAGACGCATCAACAGGCACGTTCAGTATCCAATTTAAGAATTATTAATCAAGGTCAGTGGCTCATTTCATATTCTGCAAATTAAACCAAAATAACCTCTAATGTTCTGTTCTGAGCTTTCTACAAGTGACCCCTGGAATATCTGTAGAGAGGCAATGCTGAATCCTTGCTGCAGTTTTGGTTAAATGGCTACAACACACATTTTGCTTCAACTTGTTTTCATCCTTTGACAGCGCTGATTCACTCTGCTTTATTTATGAATCCAAATTTATATTTAAGCACATCAATTTGCAGCCACAGGATATGCTCAATTCATTTCTACAGAATATTTGTATGGCATTTTTATTCTGCCTACAAGGAAAGCACAATTATTTTTATGCAGACAAGTATTTTCATCCAATAAGCCAGATGCAAATAAGTTCCAGTAAGAAGGTCAAACATATTCAAGACTTTTAATGCCCTCTTTTAAAATGCTCTTGCCCTAAATCTGGAAGTGCTTTCAAAATGAGATGCGCTGTGTCCTGAGTGATGGCTTATAACACATTCCTAATGCTTTTAACTTGCCTTGTTGATAACAAAATTGGCTCTCTCAAATCCCTAAGAAATGAAAAATTGATTTTTGCCCTGCTTTACATTTTTTTCTGAAGAACATATAGATGCACAAGGCTGTAATGTGTGAAGTGGGCAGGTTACCAGAGTG
Organism: Micropoecilia bifurca; assembly: GCA_903067075.1. Lineage (NCBI taxonomy): Eukaryota > Metazoa > Chordata > Actinopteri > Cyprinodontiformes > Poeciliidae > Micropoecilia > Micropoecilia bifurca. The sequence continues at coordinate 29,179 of CAEGAF010000449.1, forward strand.
ATTTGGCATGAAGAGTGCATCCTACTCTGCAGCATGTGGGAGTTGCTGAGTGTGCTGATCACATTTTCTCCACCTGTTCACAGAAAGAATGACCTCCAGGAGCAGGTAGACTTCCCAGCAGGTTACGTTTACTGTCAAGCCAAGCACACAGGGAAGGTGTATTTGACTGATGAAGCCATAAAAGGGAAAATGATACACTGTGTATTCAGTTCTGTTTCAAAAACTTTGATTTCCTCACTAGAATATAAAATAGTTGTTGTGAAGAGTAAATTACAGTAAATGTTGCACAAACTTTCTCTGTGTAGAGTGGGTCCCAAATATTTCATTTTGGTGTATGTCACACATATCAGATCTGTCAGGTGACAGCAGGATAAATGAACTGATGTCACCTTAATGTTGTCTTTTTGCTGATTGGGTTGGTATCTGGCCTCAGTGAGGTCCATTGCTTTTCTGTCTATCTATTTACCCACGACTGGACTGTTTTCATTGATGTGCAACATTTCCTTATTAAGGTGCACATTGATTTTATCAAACCGTTGCTGAATACAAATTAAGAAAAGAAAAGATGGAGTCACTTTTGGGGTTGAGAAGATTTGCAGACGTTAAAATTTCAGTCCAAAATAAAATTCAAACCAGAGTTTACTTATTGCTGACATCCCAGGTAAATACCCGACACTCAAAAACCTGACAGTTCAAGTAAAATGTTTTCTGTTGAGTAGCTCTATATAATAATCATATTTATTTTGTAAGAAAGGAAACCAATGAAACCACAAATGTTTCATACAAATGTGATCCTGTGTTTGACCTTCTGACTGTGATGATGGTCTTAATTAATCATAACAATACTCAAATAAATAATCAAAGATTAATTTTAAACAGTTTGATTTTTAAAGCTTTGTGAAATTAGTGGTAGGGTTAGTTTTTAATAAGCATTTATTTAAAATATTTTAATTTTTTTTGTTTTTAGCAAACACATACATATAATTTGTGAATCAGACAACACATCTTCTGGCTTCAAAAACAAGTTTTAAATAGATATAAAACACAGTAAGACCCTTTAAAAACACCTCAGAGTTTTACAACACTGTTAGATTACAACATTTTGGTACAACAGTGTGAAGGAAACAGAAGCCACCAAATGTCAGCAAATGCCAGCTGATAAAAATGCATGACTGATTGGTCGAACCGCATGATTTCATATCATGTTCACACACAACTGACTCTAACTGTCCGCCTCCTCCTGCAGCGGGATAATGACAGCAATAAGCAAGTGATAAACAGAACGGATCAGGGAACTTAATTTTCACTCTGTTATAGCTGAGAAAAGGGCACCTTAATCCTAATTTATTTAATTTAGGCAATTTCTATTTTATGAATGAAGGAACTTTGGACCCGATTTCTTTCTGTTGTGGAACTTGTGAATTAGGTCTGGTTGTGTATGGTTTTAAAATGTGTTTTGATCCAGTAACTTAGTGGAATAAAGCAGTCAAAATCTGACATACACTTTTGTTTTTCTCGGGACTAAATTAACATAATGATTTCATGTATTTTTGTATTTGTACTGCTCTTGTACAAAACTGGTAGAAATGAGGATCAAGGGACCAGCAACCAAAATTTCAGTGGAAGGTGGTTAAGCAAATTGTTTAATCAGGCAACCTGAATTTAAGTCACAGTGATGATCTCATGTTTGACCTTCACATCCAATTGCCAAAGTACTCTTTAGCAGGACAGTACAGAGTTGATGTTTAGAATAAAGTAAAAAGTATGTTTTCTTACACCGTCTTACAGCAGGATAGGAACTTCATCCTATGATCACTTGATGAACAACTATGTCCGTAAAACACGTCTGAAATGTATTGTTAAACAGCACCTCTCATTGAAGATAATTAGAAAGCAGTGCTTGATAAGGCAAACACTAACAGGCACAATTAGTTATTCGGTTATAATTGCCTTTTTTACTAAACAAATGACATTTAACAAAAAACAATATAAATGCAAATTTGATATTCCTTAATTAATCACACTTTCTTTCCTTGAACCAGTTGATGAGACGTTTTGCCTAAAGTGCTCTGCATGTTTCATGGTAGAGTACTGCTGTCTGTACTCTTTTACTTTAAATTCAACAATGGTGTGTTTCATGTGCTCTCCATGAAAGTGTCTGACATTTTACTGCATTCACTCCAAGTAAACGACAAAAAACGTCAAATCCGTTTATAGGGAGTATAAATTCAAAATCTTTTTAAAGACAAAAAAATCACTATCATCTGGAGAAATTCTGACTTGATAATTGTGTGGAGAGATGTGACAATGTACAAACTTTGATTTTATGAACAATGAATACAAAAAATCACAGGGGAGAGGAGCACCAAAGGCAGTTTTCATATGACTAATAAAGACCTTTAAAACAAGAGATGAAAGCATACAATCCCAACAGAGAAGAAAAGATTAATTAATAATTCCTTATATTTATTGCTTCTGAAACAGAAAATAATTATTTCCTGAAATTTAAATTTTAGTTCTACTGAAACATATTTCATGACATGACAGCTAGGCTGTTAAGATATATGTTGAAATGATTATTTTGACTATTTGATTGATTTTTTTCTTTTTTGTTTTATTTGCTGCAAAACGAAGGTGAGAAGTTCACGGGCTGTTTTGGGAGCATCTACTCCTTCAATATGTTGTTATTCTGCCATCTGTTTCACAGCCTTACACCACATTATTGCTCACAGATTCACAGCTAAGTGAGAAAAGGGTTTCTTGGCTTTCTTCCAATGTAAAGTATAGATCTATTTTACAGCAATTCCATATTCTCTTAAAATTTGCGGCTGTCTTTTTTCACATTCTACACTCACGAGTCATGAGAAATGTGACAAACACACGTTTGCACTTAAAATTCATTATAATATCATGTTATATATGTTCTTTTTCAACACATAGAGAAAAATTAAACCCGTTTCTAGTCAGTAGCTATGGAAATAGCAACTGTGCCCAGCAGATTTTACACGCTTCCATTGATTAAATGAACATTAGTTCAATGAGCTTTAAAAAACCCTGACGCTGCGTTTGGTAAAATCCAAAACAAGAAATGTTTACTTGGCTCATTCTATTAAGAGAGTTTTCCACAAAATATTTTCTTTGCACAATGCAACATTAAACTAGTTGATTTATTGATCCTGGCTTAGTGACCCAAGCATCAAAAGCTGCATTGTTGATGTATCTACACATCACACTGTGTCGCTGTCGGTGTTGCTTCGTTGAATGATAACATTTCTTGAAGAAATAAATTGTTAACAGTTTGTGGCTGGTTTGCTTATACTATCAAGCAATGACAAGTAATGCACCAATAAAAATATACCAACAATAATTACATGATATAAAAGCTGCAATGCGAATCTATCATATAAGCACCAGCTTTGGCTCAACCAATAAAAACCTTCAGTAAAACTGCATGTAAAAAAACTTGGTGCTGTAAATTGGGTAATTGCATTTCCCTTTTAGATGCAACAAAATGTGTTTTTGTAACTAGTCTGTGACAAGACTTTGCAGTAATCCCAAGCATGTCGAGGCTGTAGCAGGGCCTATTTATAATTTGTAAGCAGCTATTGAGCAGCAAGTACATTCACACTATAAACAATTTGATAGTTATTTTTTATTAGGGTGTTAAACTTGAAACTCCTATATGTGTTTAACTTAACATCTATAAAAACTATCATGGGCTTTCTTTAGGTGTTGCTGATTTAAACTGATGTTGTTTTTTGTAATCACACTGTGTCTGACAGTTATCTTGACAGCTTACCTGGTTCCATCACACTTCACATTTCACAACCAATACAGCTGCAGCTTCCTTAGGTAGCAGCTAGATGCAACATATTGCAGAGTTACGTCCCAGGACTTTGAAAGATGAGGAACCTTGCTTTTTGTCACTGTCTGACCATAAATAAGACAAAATCAATTCAAGTTACCAAAACAATTTAAATTAGAAAAGTGGCAGACACGTTTTCAGAGAATTAATTTCTTTCAAATCATGTTTACATGCCATTTCTTTCAACAATTGGTGTCAAACGTCTGACTTTGAATGGCTTAAATGTTTTGCGGATGTCCATCACAAAATCACGATCTCAGTCCTATAGAAAATATGTTATAGAAAAGGTGTATGCAACTGAGGGGACCGACAAACTTGTGATGTAAGGAGGAATCAGCCACATGACAACACAGTATAAAATATAAAAGAAAAGGTCTTTTTATACAGACATCTAAATTCGACTGTAATGGAGTGTCAGCATTTCACTGATATGTTAGCGCCCTTTTTTAACATTAAAGCTACAATTAAGCAGAAAAATGTATAGTGTTCACTACTTAAATTCTCAGTGCTATTGTATTCATGTTGAATCTGAAATTCCCAAAATCAAATTTCAAAACAACAGAAGTTAATTTATGTTTCCCAGCTACGCGGTTGGATAAAAACAACCTCGTCTAATTCTCACCTAAAAATTACACCCAGTCTGGCTTTTGTTGAATCGAAACATCTGCCCCTAATGCTCATCTGGAGGATTCAACAGAAATTAAAATGTTCAGAAGAAACTACACACAATCAAGTGAAAGTGAATAAATAATTGTTTTCCAGTAGCAGCTTCCCATAGATAAATGTGTTATTAAAATCTGGAGATGATGGAAGTGAGACGTGTAAAATGTGCCTGTTTAGGCAAAACAGAGAGAAATATGTGGGCCCTTTCAGTCCTATTCTTTATACACTGAGGCGTTAATGCTTCAGAGTGAATGGTTTTAATGGCTTTTGGTTGCTATTATTCTCAGTATTATGACAGTTTGATTGGACCTGTGGTCGTCGTTCGTTGCTGCTCAGTTTGCATGCGCCTCTCTTTACTTGCTTCCAGAGCTTTGTGTTGTTATGGTAATTTTCATGAAGTAGATTGCATCTCGCTGGCTGCTCCACTTGGGTCCTGTCTGTGAGAAAGGCCTGAAGCAACAGTGTAATAATCATAATGAACACATCAGAACAATGGCCGAACTGAATATCATGTATGTCGACACGCTGGGGCTGTGCAAATGACCACCGTGTTACCAAAGTAACTAATTGCGAATGCTGATGAAGCTGTGGCTGTGATTACCCCCAGGTGCTGAGGTTTCTTTAGACTTTCATGTCTCATTTCCATGTGTGCAAAGGCTGCAGTTTTACTGAGTGTTGAGCGAAGGTTTACTGTTAGTTTTATAATTAAATTTGGAGACTGTTTTACAGCTGTACAGGAGTAGTGGAGTGTTTCCATCGTGTGGATCTCCCCAGGACAGCTTAAATCCCCTTTTCTGGAACATGAAGGGAAAACTATAAAGCTATTATTTCTTGTGTCTCATGTCTGCCGCATGCTGGTTTACCTTCTACTGATTTTAGATTGATAAAACTGTGCCACAGTCAACTGACAAAGTAAAATAATCAGATGGTATAATATATAGAGGAAAGGAAGGAAGAGAAGCAAAAAATAAATAAAGCAACTTTGATGTCATTACTGTGCTTGAAGGGAGTCAGTCTTTCCTTGATATTTCTTTCCTTTTTTAAATGGCGGCTGATCAGTAGTACTGCCGGCTTTCTGAGGACAGACAAAAGTTTGGCCAAATCTCAGCAGATGAACAGTATCTGAATCCAAGAAACGGGATCATTATAATCCAGAACAAGTCTGTTCTGACACAAGACCAGAGATATTTCAGATGACCATCTACTCTATACCAGTTTTTCATCCTTTGATACTTAGGGAATCTATGGTGTTAAAAAGGTACCTACTGTATGTGTTAAACTGTTCATTTTCCATGTTTAATAAGAAGAAATAATTTATGTCTCAGCAAAACGTCTGCTCATAAAAGAGTTAACAAATATCCAACTTAAAATGGATTCTATATTAAATCACATTAGGCACAGATATCACTGGCCTGTTACTTAAATTTTGGAGCATAACATATTGGTGGTATTTTCTGTGTTCACACAAAGGGGATTAAGTCATCATCAACAAAATCTATTATAAGTATTTACACATCTTTTTCAATTTGTTCACATTATGAAAACCTTTTATCACTGGGATTTTATGTAGAAGTCTGATACAAAAAGGTGCATAAATTATAATGGTTTTTCTTTTCTTTTTGTACAAATAAAAGCCTGAAAATTGTAAAGTGCACTCTATTTACTCCCTTGAGTAAATAGTAGAACTGTGTTTTTCTGCAGTTATAGTTGCAGGTCTTTTGCAGTATTGTCTACCAAATTTGCCAGTCAAGAGACATAAATTCTTGATTAAAAAAAGCTGAAACTCAGACAGAAAGGATGTAGAGTTTCTGTAAGTATTACTACACATTCTTCAATGGATTTAAATCTGATCTTAGACTGGGAAATTTTAACCCACAAATTAGTATGGTCTACACCAGTAACTCAAGTCTGACCTTCACAGTTCCTGTTTTACAACATTTACATGCATCACTGTTCCTACACACCTGATTCAAATTCATTATTATCGTTTGTTTCCATAACCTGTTGATATCATCAGCCATTTGATTCATCTTTATTGGTGACATATATATGTGTTTATATCCATAACATTTCTGTATATTCAGTATAATCTGTATAATCTGTATATGTGCATCTAGCTCCAATATTTTTTATATTTTTATATTTTTTTCCAATTATATTGTATTGATACTGAACATTTTATTTTTATAACCACCTTTGTACACTTGTAAATACACATCTATACTCTGTACAGCACATCTGGATAGATGCAAACTACATTTCGTTGCTCTGTACTTGTGACGGTGCAATGACATATTCTATTCTATTCTGTTCTGTTCTGTTCTATTCTATTCTATTCTATTCTATTCTATATATTTATGGATATATTGAAGTAGATTTGAAAGTGGAGTTAACTAATTGCACTGGATTTATTAGAGTATAGTGGACTAAGTTAAACCACAACATTTTCTGGTTTTTATTTGTAAAATTTTTTTTAACAATGTTTCATTAATTTGACAAGTAATACTTTAGTTTGTCCATCACTAAAAGTTTCTTGAACTACACTAAGAGTAGTGGCTGTACTGGAACAAAATATGAGAAAGAAAATGCCAACGTATTATTCCAAAAGCTACAGTGCAACTGATTATGATTGCCCTAATTCAATAGAAGGGCACTTTCAACAACGCCTGGCATGGCAAAATAAATCTAATCGGACCCTGTGAGTGGAAACCAAGAAAGAGACATCAAATTAACTAGGCATAAGAAATATGTGTAGTGCATACAATTTATTTTACAATTCTGGAAATATTTTTGTCTGTTTCTTATAGGCTGAAAATTAAACTTAATATGACTGAGAATGCTGCACTTAAAGTAAAACATGGTACATCTGTAGGGGGCCTTCACTCACTCAGAAAGAACTGAATGGTTCAAATATGGAGGGCATAGAACGCGTCAGAGTGATCTTTTGGAGGTTATGCATTACCTAAAGTTAAAAACTGAACCCTAAGAAAATATTTATAGTATTTTATTAAGTTAGGAAGATAAAAACATGGTCTTCTTAGCAATAATTAATTATCTAACTTTATGTTGAGCTAACTTTATGTTGAACCAGCTACAACCTAGTTTGCATTCATTGGGATGCAGTTAAAATGTAACTATTAGTCAGTGGGATGCAGTTAAAATAGTTACATTTTAACTGCATCCCACTGACTATTTTGCATTTATCTCTCAGGATTATATGAATCATGTACTCAAATAAGGAAGTAAGTATGACCCATCATGTGCTGC
>CAEGAF010000456.1:0-12653 GCA_903067075.1 Micropoecilia bifurca
CCCCCCCCCCCCCCCCCCCCCCCCCCCCCCCCCCCCCCCCCCCCCCCCCCCCCCCCCCCCCCCCCCCACCCCCCACCACCCCCCCCCCCCCCCCCCCCCCCCCCCCCCCCCCCCCCCCCCCCCCCCCCCCCCCGAGGACATTTCTGAGATTCTTCTAAAAATGTCAATTTTTAAGTTGAAAATTTACTCCCAATTTTTTTTTCTATCTGCAATGTCCCTAATATGCCTTCGCATGTTACAGACTGTGGCTAAAGGTGGTTCTAGACTTGCAAGGCTATACATGTACTTCATAAGTGGAAAGGATTTTGTAACAAAAGCAGCTAATTACAAAGTTGGAAACGTCTCAACTTTTCATTTGGCTCTTGGAATTTCTAACATTTTAGAAATTTAAAGTACATCTTTTACTTTAAACACACATAGAGAGACCTTTGTATCATAACAGGTCTGAAGTACAAGTTTTTGATGCAAATATGGCTCATATTTCAAAACTGAAGGTGAGGCTGCTAGTACTGATGTTACCTAACCCTCTTACTGCTCTGCCTCTATTGGTGCCCTTAGCGCGATAGCCGAAAGTGACATAACTGAAGGAGAATGTCACGGCCTGTGCAGATAAAAACAACCTGCACATACTGAGGTTTTAACTATTTTTGAACATATTGAATACTTTTGAGCTCAGCAATCAAACGGCAGCTGTTTGGTTAAGCTTTCCTCCAATTATGTAGGCCCCTGGGATGCAAAAACTCTGGGTTCTTTTTTGAGGCATAGCTTTGTCTTTGATTAATGCATTAAAACATTTAGAGACTCATTAATGTAACCAATTTTTTCATCAGATAATGTTTTTTTGCCATTTAAAAGAACCTTGAAGATGCACTTTAAAGAAGATCTAGCTATATTCATCCTTGCTTGTATTAAGAGTCTGATAGTTGAATCACCGTAGAACAGTGTATGTAATGATAAACAGCTTGTAACACTGAATGCACTAAAATAGCAAAGTTCCAGTCAACAATTCAAATTAGATACTTAAAAATATATTTAAAAAATTGTTTTAGTGTACTTTATTTAACCAGACTGAAACTTCTCATATATGCAATTGTCTTCTGAAAAACCTTCCAGCTGTATATTTAAAAAATAGTATTTTGTTTGCTGATAACTTATTTGGAAATGAATGGTTTAAGTCTAAGTCATAATCATATGCTGTCTGCCTTTCACAGTGAGGATTATTGTGACTACATGTTCAATATGTTGCATCTTCATTTTATTTATCAGTTTATCAGCTTAACAATATCACTTTTATGGAGCATTAGAGATCTAAACATTGAGAAAATTTCTCTTTATCCAACTTTATTTTTATTTATTTTTTGCTCTGTAAAATGTTCTCTGTAGTCCCTATGCATAAACATCCCAGCAGAGGCAGCAATGCTTCACTGTGGGTCAGTAGCATGTCCTAGTGGTGAAATAGAAAATTGCAACTGAAAAAAAATAGCAATTTATCACCTTTATCCAGTTTTGAACTTCTCTGCATCCAAGAGCTTGAATTCTTTAACTGAACCTTTTAAACTGTGACTTTGGATTGCAATGTTTGAAAACTGAACTAATCTTTCCAAGTTTTTTTTCTGCAATAGTAAAAGCATTTATTTTTTAATACATAGTTCAATATAATTAAAGCAAAAAAAAAAATGCTTATGGTCAACATTGCACATATGCACATACATTCCTTTCAAGGTGCCCGTCTCTAACTGTAAGATCTTAATATTCTCCAGTCTGAGACTTTTGTCTGCTGCTAGTCTCTTAGTCACTTCCATATGTGTTGCACTCATGAGAAGGCTGCACAGTATAGTAGTGCCAAATGGAAGTTTGAGTTATGATGTGTAGTAAGCCCTCCCAGCCCCCACTTACCAAAAAGCATGTGCAGTAATGCACTCTGTTCTTTCTTCTCAAAGATTTCCAGTTTATGACTGAAAAATGGAGACTTACAGAACCTTGCTAAAGGTTCCAAGTGCCTTAAACGTCTACACATTCCTTCATATCAAAAAGACAAGCTTTAATGTATATTATTGGGATTTTATGTATCAAAAAGACACAGAGTAACACTTAAATGTGCCACAGGAAAAAATATAGTATATATTTATATATACTATATTCCAGTATATATACTGGAAGTGTGGTGAACATTTGCATTAAGCCACCTTTATTCTGATACTATAAAAAAATCCAATGCAATCACTGGTCGTTGTTTGTCAATTAGGCTTCAGATGTTTGTTAATGAGATTGAAAAGTAACGAAGATGGAAGAACAAACCAACAGACAGGTCATGGAGGAAGTTGTGGAGAAGATTAAAGCATATTTGGGTTCTTAAAATAATGGCCAAACCTACATGGCCCCGTGTAATAAATAAATAAATAAATAAAATGTAAATAAAAAGTGATTGCCCCCTAACCCTAATAACTGGTTGGGAAACCCTTAAGAGCAACTACTGCCATCAAGCATTTGCAATAACTTGCAGTCTTTTCAAGCTGTGGAGGAGTTTTGTCTCAGTCATCTTTGAAGAATTGTTGTAGTTCATCCACATTTGATGGTTTAACATGACCAGCCTTTTTAATCTCATGCCATAGCATTTTGATGGAATTCAGATCAAGACTTTGACTAAGCCACTCCGAAGTCTTAACTTAGTTTTTCTTCAGCTATCCAGATGTGGACTTGCTTGTGTATTCTGGATAATTGACCTGCTTCGGAATGCAAGTTGGTTTCAGCTCTTTCAGAATGTTTCGGTTTAATTCATGGTTCTATTGATCACATTATGACGTCCAGGTCCTGAAGCAGTAAAGCGGCCCAGACCACCACACTACCGCCACCATGTTTTACTGTTGGTATATGTTTTTTTTTCTCCAGTGTTACTGTTATGCCAAATGGGACACAAACCTTCCAAAGAGTTCAGATTTTGTCATCAGTCCACAGAATGTTTTCACGCCACTGTATCACTCCAGCACTGTGCTGTAAGAAATATTTCTGTATTTGAAAAACTGTAAAATTGATGGGAAAAATTCATAAACTATGAAACTATTTAAAAACGTTAATTTGATGTGAAATAGTAATTTGCACATATCACATTTGTACATTTACTTTATAGGTGAAACATGTTCATTTCATAACTATAAATTCTGCAATCACAATGCCATCTAACCATAAAAGAAAAAAAAAGTTCACTGTGGAATCTATGCTTTGTTGGTCAGCCACACTGAATCCCCATCAAATGCATTTCAAATTGTGGCTCTATTGTGGCAGAATGTGTATAAAGTTCAGTTGGTATGCATGAACAGAAATAACCAGAGAGGAGGAGTGGATAAAGAGGTGAAAAAAGGTGGACTAACAAAATACGAGGGGATCAAGTGAGACAGGAAGTCGGTGCTTGGTCTGGAATGAGGGGTTAACTTGTGGGTAAAGTGGGGGAGGGTCATTTTGGAACAAGGTTGTGATTACTGTGTATGGAGCTGAGTCCAGGGTAATAAATTTAGACATTTCATCCTCTTTTGGTAAACACAAAGACTGAATCATGAATCTAAATGTCACTGCACAGCAAATGGTCCCAGCTGACGACAAACTGCGAGGTATTCCGTATTGCTTGACAAATTACAGGGAACAACAGGTGGGCTTCTGCTCTGTCTACAAGACGGAATTTACTGTCCAGAGGAAAAGGAAGGCCTTGGACCCCTCTTGGAGGTAAATGGGAAAGAGTTGGACAGAGAAGGAACCCCTGGCCAAGAGGAAATGAGGCTGGAAAGGATGGGTCGAGACAGGGGAAGGGGGCTTTGTAGCTTGACAATGACGGATTGTACAAGACAGCACTAAGCCAAAACCTGATCAGGTACAGCTGTTTAAACATGCAAAAAACCTGGGGAAGAGCACATGAGATACAGAAAGGATACAACTGAGCACTTGTTTGCATTTGATGAAATCCTCTCTGTGAAGACCTCTGTGGGTCCAGCTCAACATTTCTGCGTGTCAGAGAAGAAAATATTTTGGTGCATAGTTTCCCGGGAGAGGGTGTTTCTTTTCAGGGCGGAGCTGGGATTTGTTGGAGACGTACTGAGGGAGGAAATGGTTTGTGTCTTTCCCCCTCTTTTCCCTCGATCGGCTTTCATCTGTGTGACTGCTGCATGAAAACAGGCAGCATTCCTCAAATCCATCTTGGAGTTTGGGACAGATCTTTGTTTGCAAGCCACAGGAATCCAGTCTACGACAGTCTTCCCAAAGGCACGGGCTTTATTGGGGGAATTTACCTCCTTTTTTCTTCCCCACACATCAAGAAGTGTCAGGGTCACATCTATTTTCATTCTGTTGAGTTCTTTGCCGTTCTTAGGGGACGAGGCGTGTATCTATTTAAGTCTCACTGGTCACTGTTCCTTCCTCTGACGGTTGTGTGTTTGCTTTGAATGCTTGTGGCTAAAGGCGCCTATATTGGTCATCTAAACTTAATCTTGAAAATAAATTACAGGAAAACAAAAACATATATAAAATTCCTGACACAAAGCCAGGTTTCTATATGACTTGAAAGTTACCAGCATGTGCAAGTAGGCAAGAGTATGTGTGCAGTTTTAAGTTCCTGCTTACCAGAAGAATCAACAAATATTTTATGTCCAAATGTCACCCTATTTCAGATTATGAAATCTGAGTATGTTTTTCTGATACAAAAAGAGCCTTTTGAGTCATCTAATCAAATACATAATGATTACGACATGACCAAAAAGGGTCTTTCTAATGAAACACATTTTGAACCAGGGTTAGTCAACAATTTGAATCTTAGCTTCACAAGATGGACCAACCCAATGTCAGCAGTCAGACCATTGAGGTGTCTGTGAGCATAACATTTTTTTAAAAATGCTTTTGTTTACTATGTTTCCTTTTGTCATCTGTCATTGCGAAACATCTGCTGATCTCCACAGATATGATTGTGCTAAAATGGAAACTTCTCTCTGCCAATGAACCTTCAACATGTTTGCTCATTATATAGTGCTGCTTCTACAGCTATTTTTTTCTTGGTGTCAGTATTTGTGTTTCCATTAACCATAGAAATGCAAAAAATTGAAATGATAAAAATTTGCTTGATGAAAAGACGCCAATTTCTAAAAAACAAAAAAAGTCATGTTTTTCTATATGTTTTGCGTTGGGATGAGGTGGTTTTTTGGCCATATCGAAACAGATGTATTTCACTTAACTGCAATGGAAACACTCTTTGAATTACACAAGTTGTGTGATCAACAGGCAGCTATTACTACGGGAGAAAACCACAAAGAAGACGACAGGAAGGAGTAGGATGATTTTTTTCCTTACAACAGTGTGCAGCTGGCTCTACCAGATCTCTTACAGCATCACACAATTCATAAAAAGTTGTTAATCCAAAGTATTGAATCCATCGCTTTTCTGTAAAATTGCCGACTGCAATTTCCCCAAAATGACCCACATGTAGCCACTCCCAAGGACAAAGGGTTTGTCACTCCAACGCCTGAATAAGATGCCAACATCTCCACTGATGGTTGATAGAATAGCACTAACGCCATGGCTGAATTATAAATATTTCTCATGTAACTGTTTACATCCATCACTGCCAGAATTTTTAATGACTTATGTCAACGAACATTTTCACTTGTGATTTAAATGTATTTATTTTTTAATTTAATGGAAACACTGCAATTTCAATTTTGCAATAAAGGATATGAATATTTTATTGCAGTAGTTATTTTTCTACTGCAAAATATATCAGTAGAAATTACAGTTTTAAATGCTGAAATATTTAAAATATATTTTTCCAGATTAATTAAAGTTCAACATACAAATATTAATAATTGAATGGTGTTTCAAACAAACTCAGTCTGTTAGGTATTAGTCTGAATTTCTAAGGGTTACAAACATGATGAAAACATTTTCAGAATATTCCATTGAAGTGTCTCTGAAATTTAAATTAAATTTCCAGAACCAACACTTAAAACTTCCTGATTTCAAGGAACATTGTGACTTTAGGAAGTTCTAACCTCCTGCCATCATACATATCTACACTAGGGAAACTGACAACTCTCCTAGTTAGTGTTACTGTGAAAGATTTAGAACAAAGCTGCAGGCACACTGCTCTCCTTCCTCTGCCAAATGAAGTTGGCAGACTAACTTCTGTATTTATGTTTGACTTGCATGTGAGTCTGCTAATGACTCTCAGACTTGTGCCCTTTGGAGCACAAGTCTGATGTCTGCTTGCCTGTAAAAATGTAACTCCCAGATCAACATAGGTGAGTTAATAAAAAGAAGTCATAGCTAGTGAGTGTTGAGGACGAAGCCCATTTCTGAGCAGCAACATGCTTCACGTGTCTTTGAAAACATCAACAAATTATGACTTTAAAAGAATGTATCGTTTGAAAAACGACCATAAATAGACACATGTTTGTCTCCTCTTGCTCAGGATAATTTGGATCCGACCAGTTCCCACACCCCTAGTCGTCCGGGTCAGTCACCACAGGATGACATAGTCCAGAAAGCTTCACATTCCCACGCTGCTCTGCATGTGATACAGGGCCACTGGGACCACATACACACACAGTAACACACACATACATGTAGAATGTTCATAGAACACGATGAAATGGAGCCACGCTCCATAGCATTGTGACTGTGGGTCAGAGGTCGGGGTTCTGAGTGTTCTTCTGGTGGCTCCAGGGCAGGCGGCCGGCCTGCCTGTGTTTACATGACGATAGCTTTGCGGCATCGCTATGGTCGCCACAACAGAGCCATTGTAGCTGCACAGATGTGCTATGATGCCATGATTATCCACATCTTTTAAACAAAGAAAATACATTCTCACATTACTTGGAAAGGGAATTTTGTATTTTGGAATCTAATCCTTTCTTTTCTTTCAATTTATAGTTTAGTTTTCCTTCTCTATATAGTTTGAGGTTGCAGAGGAGGACAGCAGTCTATTACAAAAGCAATCGGGTCAAAAGTGGGAAGCACACCACCAGCACATTAAAGCTACAGTATGTAACTTTTATAAAAACACGTATTCACATATTTGTTAAAGCTGTCTCTATGTTGTGTCAGTGTAGTGTGAGACCATCTGTGAAAAGATCAATCTCCTCCAGTTACTCCATGAGCTGCTATTGCTGTCTGAAGAAAAGCAAGGCTTCTGGTTAAAAATAACCAATCACAGCCAGGAACTGGGTCTTAGTGTTGTCAATCAACATCTTGTACTTTGTGCTAAATGTGCTAATTATAAAGAATCAACTTGCAGTGACAGAGAAACGGCTTATCCACCGTCATCAGTGCGCAAGGTGTCTAGCTTGAGCATCCACAACAAGCTCTGCTAGCTGCAGTGTATCAAAGAGCAAGAATAGGATCTCCTTAAAGAGGCTCTAATTCAAGACATCTAATTGCAAAGTCAAATTTCTTTTGAAATTAAATAGTGTTTGGCATATACAGCATTTTTACAACAACTGCAGGTAAATGTTTCTTGATTATGCTATAAAATGATACGATGTGCATGAAAAATACTTAATATTGCCCCTTTTAAAGATTACAAAGCAGGAGCAAAGACAACAGCCTGGTGTGAGATGATTAGTGAATTGAAATCCATTTAGAGCTCATTAGCAAACTAAAACCAGATGAGACGTGGCAAGTAAAACTGAAGAGTACTTTAAAAGATAATTACTAATCTACAACCAGGCGTGAGATGATTAGTGAACTCAAACCGGGTGGGACATAGCTAAAATAGGACTAGATGTGAGATCATTGACATTTTTAGCTCATATTTCATTAACTCATTTAATTGAGTCAAATCCTTTAACTACTTATTCTGCTGCTGTATTTGTAATATTTTGTTTTTATCAAACATGTCTTTGTCTTGTAAATGTGGTCGTAGATCTCAATGAGACAGCCCCGCATAGATAAAGGTTAAATAAAAAACAAATAAAAATGTTTAGAACCAAATGAAGCAATTTTTAGTATTGTAACAGAGAACACCTTGAACTAGTAGCAGGTGGGAGATAATTATCAAAATAATGTCAAGTAGAAATAAGGTATAAACTAAATTTGGCCTATGATGGAGATCTGCAGTCTACCGGCTAACCACGGTAATGTTTGTTGATGACGTAACCATCTGGAATCAAAACAAAGCATGCAGGAAGCAGCATGGCTCAGAGTACCAGGGAAGAGCACATTAAAAAGGCAGATGTGAAAACATCAGTTATCTGGACCTGGTTCGTGTTTAACTCGAAGCGATTTGTAAAAACACAGACAGGATTGGTGCATTATCCGCCGGGACATGCACAAGATTAGATCACAGGAGGGTTAAACAGTCAGACCAGGAGCAGAAAAATGTAATTAGCAAAGTGAGTGAAAGAGAGAAAATACAAGCAATTTGCTTTACCACCTTAAAATGACATTTAGTCAACTGAATAGCAGCAATGCTGCTAACTACAAGTTCCAGTCACAATACCGTGAATAAAAAGCAGGATTTAATGCAGACATACATTACATTAAGATTATTGTGTTCTATATAGAGATAGATTTTTTAGTTCTTAATTTAACTTTTATTAAACCACTTAATCATTGTTGTGCTGCTGCCCAATATTGCCAGGTCTCACTTAAAATTTTAATTCTTTTGAAAGAAGACTTGGTAATGATAGGAAGCAACATAAAACAAAAGTCACAAACAAATAACATCGATGAAAACAAGTGTTAATACAAATATATACATTACTCTCAATTATTATGGGATTTTGTTTCCCTTTCTATTGTAAGTTACCGTATTTTTCAGAATATAAGCCCCTACTTTTTCCCCGCACTTTTAATCATACAGCTGATAGACAGGGACAGCTTTTCTGCTGATTTTTCTTCAACCACCCAGGGGCTCTTTGGCAGGAAATGAATCGTTTGAAGTCAAAATTGAAAATAAAAGAAGAAAGTGCTAATTTTCATTTAGAACAAGAACATGCTAGAAGCCAGCACGATGGAAAAATGTCTTCAAACTCATACCCCCTCATTATGGAAACAACTTGAAGAAAAAGATGCAACTTTTAAGTTGAGGAGTATCGATATGGCAGTTCAGGAGGGAAATAGAGTCGCTGCACGTAAGCTCGGCGTGAACGAATCCATAGTTTGGCGTTAAAGACGCAGAGCTGCATCCTTAATAGCAGATTTATTGAGGATGCAGCCCTCTGTTGTGCCCTTGTGGAAAACCAGAGATACCAGCTTATAGCCCGGTGCAGCTAATATATGTGTGTTTCCAGTTTTTGTTTTTTGTTTTTTTTTTTTCAAAAGATTTGTAGGTGCAGCTTTATCGTCCAGAATATACGATATATACAAGTCGTATTGTTACCGCCACCCACTGTAATATATATAGTGATATGAATTTTATGACATATCGCACATCCCTAAAGCCAAGTGTGAGAGAGTCATTTACTTCAGGTGCGAAATAAGTAAATGAGACAAAAACAGAAGAAATTACAACCAGAAAACAAGCTTGTGGACATCACAATATTAGCTCTAAAATATAAACCTTCAAGATGATCCTAATTACAGATACAGAACCATACAACTGCAGTCATATATTGAGCAATAACAATCCCAGAGATTTTGACTATATCTACACAGTATCCTCAGGATTCCTCAGCCATGTGCTACAAATGGTAGAAATAACCTGCTTTTTCAAGTCTAAAATCAGAGTGTAAGCAAATCTCAAAAGTAGCAGACTGTAGCATGAGAGGCTTTATGGTGCAAAACATAAACAGGCCTGTGAAGATCTAAATAAAGTCTCATCCCCCCCTCCACACACACACACACACACACACACACACACACACCTAGTCCACATGTACCAACCTTAGTGAGTCTCATTCTGCTGCTGTCACTCCTCTCCAGACTCCTTCTCTTCAGAGACGAACTTTGGACCACCGGCACCGGTTGCACCTCTCCTTCCCCACACCAATCTGAGCTCAGGACACAACCCATATAGGTGGTCGGGATCCAGTTGTTTCTCTCTCTTCTCTCCGTCTGAACACCCTGCAAGTCTTCTTCTCCACCTCCGTCCTCCTGGGCAGCTGTTTTTGTCAGCTGGAGAGGAGGAGACCGAGGCCCTTCCCCTTTTCCTGGCTCTCGATCTGGAGTATACACTTTCTCTGCCCTTCTCTACAACTTTTATCAAAACCCGCTCTTTTAAAAACACCTCGCTGCTTGCTACCTCAAGAATCCCCCAACTTTGTATCGTAAAACACGATTTTTTTTGATTGCTCCCCTCCTTTTCTCCCTACATCCCTGGTTCCTCTTTCAAAGCATCAAAACTCAGATTCACGTCCTCATCCTGCGCGTCCTTCATCTCCGTCTCCTTTCCCGGTGCCCCCATCCCGAAGACAACGTGCGTCTCTCCTTTCCCCCCTTCGTCTCACTCTCCTCCTGCGTCTTCCCCTTCTGCTACGGTTGCCTCACTCTTACATATACAATTACTTCTCTGTTCTTACCTCCCCACCCATCTCTCCTCCTCAGCTCCCCTCCGTTTCCTGCTCCCAGATACAGGCAGTCACTCCTTAGCCCCAGCAACAACACATTGTTGGTATTGTGCGGGGGACGACCAAGAAAAACTCGGCAGCTGTTGGGATGCTGCGGGAGGATCCAGTGACTCAGGGTGGACTGAGGGCCTCTCTTGTTTACCCTGCATTGGTCTCTTTGTTACAGACAGAAAACGACTTTCTTGTCCTGACAATTACCCACCTATTCAGTGAAATAACGTACATGTTATAAGATGGGGATCTGTTCCTTTGACTTTTTCTTTTTGAAAAGGTAGGCATGTTCATTAAAATTATGTAAGTGTGAAAATTGTTTTTGCTCCTCACAAGCTCTTTTCTGTTGTTTATTGCTTTTCCCTCTAGTGTTTAGGCTAGTACGCAAGAGCTTGTAAGGCTTGGAAGTAGGAGACTGTACCCCTTAAAAGGCAAATTCTTGATGATCCTCCAAAATCCTCCTCCTTTTCCTCCTCCTCTTTCTCATAACTTTGGATTGACTTTCTACATCTCCCCTGTTGTTTTCTTTTCGCTCAATGTCCCCCCTCCCCATGCCTTTCTTTACTGCGTTCAGACTAAACACCAAGGCACGCTCACCTAAAGTCAGCCCATCACATCCCCTTTACATTGCATCTTGCATCATTTTTCTGTGCATTTCAGTTTCAGACATGAGCTCAGGCTGCAGACGGTGTTTACAACAAGCCCCCTCCTGGTTTTACTTGCCATGAAATTAACTCCTTCTAATCATCTCCTGCCAGTTTTAAAAGGATTTTCTCCAACTTACACATGGTGGTACATGCAGCTTTAAATATAAGAACAAACCCTTAAACAAAGCTTATGTTTCGCATCCACCTGAATAATGTGTAGTTGCGCCACTGTAAACAACATGTAGTTGTGAATGAGTCTCTTACGTCACCTGGCTGGATGTGTTACCACTTTTATCAAGAATGAAAGAGGTCATTTGATTGGCTAAGCGTCTTAACATTAAAACAAACTCCATGAGTTTCAAATAGGGTTGTGGTCAGACCATGCCAGAAAACTTAATGGAAACCCACTTTATCCAAGCCTGATAAAAATGCTCATTAATTTTTACAGAGTATGGGCTCCCTTCTGTATAGAGAAATGATGGCTTCCTAGAGGTTTGGACTTTGTTGAAGTTTGAAATTCTACCTGCAACATTTGGCCTTGATGCATGTAATGTGTCAGTTTGATGCTATGAAGCTTACCAAAAATTGTTTGTGGCATAATTGACCATCCTCCACTTCCACTGGAAAAAATCCAGCTCAATGGGAGAAAGCCCAGACAGAGCACTCAAGGGAGATGAGAATCGGGCACAATTACACAATACAGCAATGGTCAGGCTAACTTTATACATTAAAAAAACAGTATTGATGTGTGTTTGGGATCATTATTTTGTTGGAACACCGAATAGGCTCAGCACACAGGGAACGTCAACTAATGGCAAAAGGTGAAAGTTTGAACCCAATACATGGGATGCAATAATGGCAACGAGGGCAGCAACAAACATTTCCCAACTTTCTTGTTGCGTTGCATGTGTACATCTACATATATGAGCTCAACATTTTACATGCACAAATTTTGCCTGTTGCTTGGCTGGAGAGGAGCAAGCGATTATAACATAAGAAATAAATGGAGAGGGAGGGATGTCAATTCCCGTGCATCAAGCCCTTAAGCTTTTTCAGACTTCAACTATCTGACCAAATCTGTCAGAACAAAGTGCTTTGAAAAGGATCAGAAAACATTAAGGCTGAAACCTGAACTGGAATATATTGTCCATGTCCAAAGTACGTTAATATCACCATGGACTGACAAGGTGCCACTCTGAAATAATCTCCAGATCCGAAGCCTTTAAGTGTGACTATTTGCATTTACAAACAAGGTAATGTCCTCTGGAAAAAGTTTTATTGAGAATCGGGCACAGTTTACTAAACTGAATTTGAGCTGCTCAACAACAATGGCAAGATATATAAACACCAGAGCTATAGAGGCTCAGATCTACCACACCAGACAAGACCCAAGGTGTAGGTTGTGCAAGGAGGCCCCTGAGACAGTCCAGCACATAACAGCAGGGTGCAAGATGCTGGCAGGGAAAGCGTACAT
>CAEGAF010000459.1:0-21984 GCA_903067075.1 Micropoecilia bifurca
ACCCTTTTGTGGGTTTTTTTTTTTTGTTTTTTTTTGGTTTTTGATTTTTTTTTTTTTTTTAATTTAAAGTTTCAAAATGGCATTTACAATTTTTAATTTTACAAAAAAACTTTTTTCCCCCCCCCCCCCCCCCCCTTCTCATCCATAGACGGACTGACGACAGAACGGGCTAATCACGCTCTTAGATGGTAGAACGTTATCGTGATTCTCGATGGCACCCGGCATTCCTGTCATTCTCGACATTCTTCCGGGGGGGTGGGGAGGGGCTCTCAAAGCCCGAGCGCAGAGTGTCAGTGCCTGCGCGGACCCCGAGGGGCTCTGCGTGTGAGACCCTGTCGGGGCCCGCTGAGCACCGGCCTGTTGACAGCTCCTTGGCACTGTTGTCTCAGCAGGAAGACATCAGTCGGAGCAACAGAGGGAGGCTGTGGATGAAGGCTGTCTGTCTGGACAGCGGAGAGGGAGAACGAAGCCGGAGTTAGATTAGGCTTCACCCGGGGGTCACCGTGTTCCCAGAGCAGGCCGCGAGCCTCGCTGGCCTCGGCATTGTTAAAACCGAAAGGTCAGGTCCGCCGACCAGGCTAAGCCCATTAAGTGACCAGCGCTACGTCTTCCTGGAAACCTGACTGTGCTTTCTCTTAACTACAGAGTGGGGAGGGAAGGAGAGGAAAAAAAAGGAAAACAGCTTTAAAAAGCTGAGGTCGGCCATATCCTGATGTGAACTGGAGACCTCAGTTAATTGAAAAGAATATTACTGTGCGCTCATATGGAGGCATTGCAATCATGCCCCCTTCATAACACAGAGCATGTTTCATTTTTCAAAGTGCCACTAATTGTTCTGTAGCACAACTTCTGTAAGTGTGTTCTCTGCTAGAGTTGGGAGGCATGGCCTCCAGAGGATATCGCCAACTTTCTAGTAATATTTCTAGGAAAATATTAAAGTCAAAAATTAGCAAAGGAAAACAAACACGCAAAGGAATGTACCTAATACCTTAACTTGTATTTATGCTCCTACTTAGCTGTGCAACACTCAAAAGCAAAATGTTTGCGTCAGTCGAATGCAGCCATTTGTTAGCAGATATTAAATGGCAACTCTTTCCATTTCCTTTCCTATGCTGATGTTACATCGGTTGACTCTGCAGGTTGTATTGATCCGCTTGATCAGCAGATCCACCCAGTTGGCTGATTGTGAGCCCACAGGGATCATTTTCAAACACATGTGAGACTCTGAAAAGCTCTGGATGTCCCATATGGCACTGTCCCAACGGTTTAAACCCGACTGAATGAGAAGACAGAGAAATGTTGGAGTGACTGAGAGATGAAGTGCAACTCATTGCTGGGCACAGCTGAAAGAAGGTTACCTCACTTAAAGCATGGAAATATTGTTACTAAATACAAAACAAAGACTGTCACATCATTTTTTGTCTTCCCAACTGCTTTTGGAGTGAGGCATGCAGAGATAGTTTGTTTTTCCTTCATTGTTGTAACTCTGAGTGGTTCTCACCTGTGCAGTTGACTCAGAAAGCACATGTTCGTTTTTAGAAGCACATGTAAGGTGTAAAATAAAACCAGACGTAGTATTTGTTGCAAGATGTTACACATGCTTGAAAAATTGCCTTGAAGTAGCATGATGGTGACAATGTATTGCTAGAGTTGTAAAGGAGTGCATTTCTTAGATATTTTCTCCAGTATCAATTGTTGAACGCAGGCTCCTTCATTCTGCTGCAGCTCAGCACAAAACTAAGCCACTTTGCTGTAATGTCGTAAGATTTTTCAGTTTCTGATCATCCAGTTAGGTGGAATTTGTTAGATTCCATGCGCTTGCCAGTTTCTCAATGCATCTCTTTTGTTGTACTCAGCTTAGTTCAGAAATTTAAAGGAAGCGCTCCTCTCCAAAAAGCTTTTCTTTTATTTATTTTTTTGCAAACCTACTTTTGTCACAGAAAACTTTGGCCGGTCGACATAAACGGAGCAAGAAAGTTCTCCTGCTTTGCCAAATATCTGGGTTAGTGCGAACGGGGCCCGTGCATCGTGTCCCGTACGGCACAGGCGGGAGGTTATAACGGACGGATCTGAGCAAATCCCCACATTTATATCTTCTCTGTGCTAAACGCTTATGTACGGCATTCATAAGGTCGTCAGAGTCCCGACGCGCTCCCATAAGTCTCCCTTAGCTGCGGTGATGACTGGTGTCAGGGATATCTGCTGAATGAAAGGAAACACGGGAAGATAGCGTTTGATCCGTGATGGAGATGAGTCCGCATAGGAGCGGAGCCGGTGATTAATAATGGCGCATCCGGGTAAAAAAAAAAAAAAAAAAGAAAAGAAAAAGGATGTCATCCCCTGGACGTTTAATGAGAGCTCTTGAACATATCTGGGAGAGGCGATATGTTGACAGTGGAGGATGCAAATGAGGCTAAATGTGAGAGGAAACCTGAAATGAATCACCCTGCCTTGTCTTTGGCGTTTGTGAGTGCTTGGAATGCATGTACGTGTGCATGTGTGTGTTTGTGTGTGTGTGTTTGTACTGACTATACAGGCAGCCGTTTACGGCGTACAAAGCTCGGTTTGACACTCTCCCTCCTTTGTCTCAAACTGCTAACTGTATTTAATTTCACATCTTATCGGGCCTCGCTTTGTCTGTCTGTGGGTCTCTGCACAGTGGAGGCGACCCCCGGAGATAAACTCTGTCAGGCTCTGGGGTGATTTATTAAATTCTGATTTCTGTGAAGGACTTTAATGTCGAGGGGGTGGGAAGAGTGGGAGGGTGGAAGCAGGGGAGAGGAGGAGGAGTGGTGGTGAGTAGGGGAGGGGGGAGGGGGGAGTAGAAAATATGTCGCAGGTGTCTCTGCCAGCTCCGGGCACTGTTCTCTCTCCATTACCAGCATTGTTAGGTATAGAGAGGCAGGAGAAAAGAGAGAAGTAGAAATCTATGCTGAATTTCCTGTCTTTGTTGTGGCAGCGGGGCTTGTTTTTTCCCCCTCCGTTCCAGACCAGAGCAGCGCTATCAAACCGTACTTGTTTGGACTGGAGATACGGCCTCCGTGGTTTCGCCCTAATCTTCTTTGGGAGACCCGAGTCGAGCTTTCACCTTCTCTGCACAAATCTATTAGGGAAACACCTCTGACCTCCTCAGCCTCTCTATCCACAACCCTCTATATTTGAATAAAGCCTCATATCCAGATGCCGGGGGGGATATTTTTCAGCAAATCTCACAGTGTTGAAAACCAGATATTTATATTGACTGTACTAACGTGTGCTGTCTTTCTCACTCGCATTTAATAAATGTGAACTTACAGTCCTGTTTTAGGTTAGCTAGGATTACCAAATCTTTTTGCGTTTATTTTAAATGGAAGAATAATTAAATAGACAATCCCTGAGGGAATCATTAATGCTCTTCAGACTCAGAATATTATTAAAAAGCCCAGATGATAATGTCATCGCTATGTAAGCTTCTGATAGGTCAGTTTAGCAAACTAGAGGCACACCTGTAGACAAATCTCAAGACATCACAGTGCTTTCTTGTGTAAAAATGGAAAAAAAAAAATTTCAGAAAGGATATCAGAAAGAGAATTGTTCTCGTCTTTGGGTACAATTTCCAGATGCCTGAAGGCGCCACATTCATCTGTTCGTACTGTTAAGGAAGGAAAGAGTTCAGAGTCCCAAAGATGAACATGAAACTCAGTAGTGAAATGAGTCTTGCACAAATGTGGACTGAAAGACCACTCAGCAGAGAAGAAGCCATTACTCCAAGTTACAGTTTGAATATCTATTCATGGACAAATAGGTCTTGATTTGAAGAGAGCTACAACAAAACTCCAAAGATATGAACTAATCACAACTCGACCTAAAGCAAGAAAACTTTAGTCTGATTTAAAGTCGGACAGTGAGAAAATAAGCAAAGCAAAAATATGCGAGTCAATGTACGTAAATGTCTGGTTTCAACTTTGTTATCTTTAACATTATCTGCTCTCAAATCTTAGTTTTCAAACATTCTCTGTTGAAAACACTTGCTAGGTCAGTCGTAAGCGTGCCGAAACGAGACAGGTTAATTTTAATATCTTTTTATTCATCTCAAATGCACCGGCTCCTCCCTCTTGAAGCCCTACTTTACATTTCTCTTTCATATCACCTTAATCTAAATTGATGCGTTATCGTACAGGAATCTCAGAGGAGGGGGGGGGGATCAAATGGTGGCTGTCAGTGCTGCTTGGTGAGCTGTGTTTTTGAACATAATTTCGTCCTCTCCATTATGGAATACACTTAAAAGCAAAGTCACAAGGCGCTTTTTTTGCTTGACCCCCGGATTTTTTTATTTTTTTTTGTAGAGTCTGTGGAAATGCGTCCTCTGATATCTCTGAAGCGGTTTGATCAAAAGGTAATATTAGCGAGGGCGCTTCTGCTTCCTGTCTTGCATCCCAGAGGGCTATATTTTTATTTTTTCCCTACTGTGTGACACTTCCACTCTGAGCAGTGATGAGTGGATGGTAAAGAGTTGTGGATTCTGTGTTTATTTATTGCTTGTACTGAAGAAGTTAATGGAAGCGCGCAGGCTGTGGTGCGTGAAGGGCTGCATGGGACAGGACTTCTTCTGGAGAGTTTGGCTGAACAGATATTTCAGACACACACACACACACATGCTGCTGCTTTATATCAAATAGTTTACCCCCCACCTCGTCTCATTCCTTCTCCTCCCATTTTTCTTTTCAAAACAGGAGCATCTCCTACTCTCTGGGCACTGCTCTTAAATCAATCCTGGAAAGATGAGTTTGCAGAGACAGAAATTCAATCCTATTTGTGCTCCTCTGAAACAAAAAAGCAAAAACAAATCTCAGAACTCAGCAGCGCCACCAAGATCTGCTCTCTTCGCAGCCCCAGTGCTCAGGCAGAGCTTGCCCAGACCCCCGGCTTTGGAGGTTTTGATTGAGCGGTGCTGGTTGATCTTACGACTGTCTCCACTGTCTCCATTGTTCTCCGCGAGTCAGCATCTTCTCGTCTTTGCCGTTGATTTGTCTTTTGATCTGTGCGAGTGATTTATCTGCGCGGAATCGTTTTTCTCTCTGTTCCCCCTCAGGAAATTTGGAATGAGGCTGGCCTAACCTTGCCAGGGCCGAACAAAGCCCTGAGAGCTGATCTCATGTATTTTGATGCTGTTTGTGAGAACGGCACACACACACACACACACACACACACACACACACGCACGCACGCACACACGCACGCAGACACCCAGACTTTGAGGAGGATGAAAAAAGAGGAAAAAAAGAAAAAAAAAAGGCAACCTGGTGGTTTCCGACGCTTTGTGTTTTCCTCGAACAGATGTAAGCACCTGGAGCTAAATTTCCATTTGCAAGTGACATGTTTTACAAACGGGGGAATGATTCAGTGGTAGGAAGTGGATTTAAGTGGACACTTCCAAAGCCACACTGCTAGACGGAGATCCGCTGAGAGCATTAGCTCTTCACCGGCCATGGACTGGTTTGCTGGTGTCCAGTGAATGCCAGGGTTTTAAAACGTTACGGCGTCAAAAAAAACAATCTAACAATCAGTTCCTAGAGCTTACATCCCTGTTAATGTGATGTGTGTGACCTTATAGAGTAGTGCAGCTGTCCACCTCCCCCACCTGTTGCTGCCTGCTGCTGGATGAAAGAAGGCCGCTGCACTTTAGCAAAAATATCTCTGTTTGTAAATATCTTTTGCCATTGAAAGCACAGACAGCCACGGTGCTCAAACTAGTGGAACGCCACCCATCACATATATTGAGCTAATGCTGTCTAAGACTATACTTGCATGTCTTTGAGTGCAAAGTGGTCACCGGGGCTATTTGTAGTTACTGTTACTCTAATAAGAATAGAGTAGAACATGTGATATTTTCTTCAAAATCAAATAAGAAATGGTATTCTTCCTTCAATAATAACTTCAATAATCAAAGAGTTGTCGGTGTGATCTGCAGTGTGTGAACCAATCGGAAAACCATCAGATCGATGAGGTTCTGATCAGCCAAGTTTTGATCGGGACGATTTGAGTCACCCTGTATTTTTTTTTTCCCTGGGTGTCTCTGCTGCTAGACTGTGATGGTCAGAACCGTGAAAAGTTATTGTATTCCGTCCACTTATGAAAAAATTTTTAACATTTAGAAAGTTTAAGCATAAATTAATTAATCATATGATGAATTAAAATGAGCTTGATAATATCCGTTCTGATTAATTTTTTCAAAAGGCCAATTTTGTAGAGACTTCAAAATAATATTTTTTTGTTTAGTTTTGTTTGTGTGTGGGTATCGTGTTTTTTTTTTCTTTTTTATTGTTTTGGGTTGTTTGGAATATTTCAGTGTTGAGTGTTAAAGTTTGACGATCTTTGAAAGATCAAACTTTCATCATTACGCCACTATATCACTTGAAAATAGCCTCAAAACAACAATATTATTGTTATCGCAATCCTTTCTGGGACAATTTAATAAATCTCATAGATGATATTCTTGTATTATCTAAATCAATGCTATTTTAGCAGTAGTAGGAATTTTCTTGCTGCTGTTATGTTTTAAATAAACACAATCAGGTAATGTATTTTTATTTTGTATTGTTATGTAAATACCGTGAAGCTACTGTGTTATTATTATACTGTGAGGATCTTGTGCCGGCAGTCGCCTAACGGAGACCATCAGAGAGCGAAGACTCGTCTCTCAGGTAGGGTTGATAGAAAAGGCCTTGAGACTGCAACAGTTCTTCCCTCGGTTTGCCTGGTTAAAAAGCGCAAGAGGCTGCGGTGTGGTGGTGGTGGGAGATTCTTGGGGGGCTGGATTGGAGCTGACAACCCTGAGGGGATTGGAGCTGTTTTCCTAGTGTGCTTTTTTTTTTCCACCCACCCTCATGTGCAGCTGTTATAGCCTCCTCCCTCCTCCTAGCAGCTGCCAGAGAGAGAAAGAGACAGAGAGACACTTGCAGAAAGGAAAGGGGGAAAAAAAAGAAGAGAGAAAGGGAAAGAGCACAGCCCAGTGAGTGGGAATGGTAGGAGGGAGGGGGAATAAACACAAGCACTCAACACCTGCTGCCCCGTGAAGAGAAAAGGTGTGCACAGGAGGGAGGAGTGGGGGGGGGCAGGAGGGGGCTGAGATAGGTGGTTAGGGAGAGGCGACAGGAGTACAAAAGCCTGAGAATGTGTAAATGTGGGAGCGAGTCTGTGGAAAAAACAAAGATTAGAGGAGAGACAGGTGGGTGAGGGGGGGAGAGGGGTAGGCAGGTAGACTGCGAGTTAGCGTTACAGCATCTTATGCGTGGAGAAAGGTTATCTTTAGTGCTAATCTTGGAGAAATATAAATAGATATTTTTTGTCCCAGGGGCAGGAGTCTCTCTGCGAAAGATGTTTACGTGCTTTGATCAACATTGTTTTTGGGGGCCGGGGCCCCCGCGCCTTGGACCGAGCATCTCAAAGAGAGGAAACTTTTCCTCGGCGACGCTAATTATTTTTCCATCACTGCTCCCCCACCAGTTTGGGTTAAGAGAGGCGAAGGTGGTGGAGCAGGGGTTGGGAGGTGGGGGGCTTTCCGTGTGCAGAAAGCCTGTTTGCACAATTAATGTCTCAGAGATAGCCCTTCTTTCCCCGGCTGATTTTAACAAACACCGCGGCGAGATAACGGTTAGACGTTGGCGATAAAGCCGCGGGGGAAAGTTTCTGCCCTCAGTTATTCGACACCTTTTGTAAATATGCATTCAAAACAAGTGAAATCTATTCGATCGGCCGTTTTCCGCCTATCAGGGAGGCACAGGGTTGCCCCCCTCTCCGCTCCACACGGCAGCATGTTATCAATCAGCTGACATTATCTAAGCAAGAAATATCCCAACTAATTAAAAGAAATGCCTCTGTGAAATCTGGATAAGGCCCGGGTTATTCTCTGTTACTGCTCTGCTCTCTTCTGCTAGGAGACTTGCCACAGGCTTGTCTGAGCAGAGGAAGTTATGAAACTCCTGCTGCCGTATCATTTGCACAAGGAAGTTTCACCCTGTTCCTCTGGCTTCTGTTGACTGGAGTCCATAAAACAGCTTTATTAAAAATGACACGATTCCACTCAGTATTTGCTCAGCGCCTGCTCATCTAGATTAGGTCACATGTTGCTGCGTTGTGTGGCCAACAATAGCCGGAGTTTATGACAGATAGCAGCTGTCTGGGCCGACAGCGTCGCGATAACATATTGCATACTGTACATCTCTAAATCTGCTGCCTCCCCCCGTCGAGATAATATGCTTCTGTTTTTCAACAGAAAACTGTCTCGACCACAATTCAAAAGCAAGTCAGCACTGTTCCAATTTCCTGTAACCAACTGCACACGATAGTAAATCATTGAAGCCGAAAGTGACACGACAGAAACGCTGCTCTCCACGGAGCAGCTTTGAGGTCTGGTTCAGAAAGACTGATGAAACATTGCTACTTTTGGATTGCACAAGTGTACTTCTCGAGCTAAATATGCCAGTGAGGCAACAGCCCGAGCGTTTCCCAACCGGAGCATTGTTTCATCTCGACAGAAAGGCCTCAAATCTGTACCGTCGAGATAAAAGCCGGACGTCTGCGTGGCATGCCGGCAGCTCGTGGATGTATAGAGCAGTGCGTGGCGCGGGGAGCGCGGACAGGGGAGGGGAGCGGGACTTCGGAATTATGTTATGGCCGCCTCCTGTTTGGCTTTTCCCGCAGCCCCGGGCAACGGGAAGGCATCAAGGACACCTGGGTGCGACTTTATTAAAGTATGAAATGAGAGGTCAGCGACGCGGCGGTCCCACACATGACATCCTGCGGCTGGCCCTTTTCTTCCCGTCCCCCTCCCCTCCCCTCGGCCCAGGGGCTCTGATGCCTCCGCTATGAAAGTCTGTTTCATTAATCCCCCTGAGGGACCCCCTCGACTGCTCTTTCTGCTGCTGATACAAATTTAATTCCTGATAGGTCTGTTAGATGGAAGCCGCGTCTATCAGGGCTTTTAATTAATGTGGCAGCGCTCTCCGAGTATCGCCGTGTTTATCTGGAATTTCACGACCCGGGCGCGGGACAGACGGGATTTTTCAAAGATGGCTTGTTTTCTCTTTTTGTGGTTGAAATGTGAATTTTAATTAGACAGGGTTGTTACTCTGAGAGGTTGTTAAAAAAATAGAAAAGAAAAGGTGGGATTTGTGCTTGCTACAAGAAGGCATGCGTGCCTGCATGCTTTATGCGCTCACTTAGTGTCACACCTTGCCACAGTGTTTATTTTTGCTTTATTAACACTCCGGCATTTTGAAGGAGACCGAAGTTTTGAAAAGGCTCGGGAAAGTATCTACAAAGTCGGTGCACTTTGCTAAATTCTTTAAGCTCCACCGTAAATCCACCGGCTTGACAATGGGCTCGCCTGACAACTGTTTGTGTTGGCTGGTTATTTCCAGCCTAATAGCTGTACAGTATCATTGTCAGCCTCTTATCATGGCAGCCACAGCTCTCTGTGACACACCGACACCTCAATGGTATGTGCGTGCGTGCGTGAGTGTGTGTGTGTGGAAATGTGTGTGGTTTTGCGCTTGTCTGCATCTGTAAATTCATGTCTGGTAATTATTTTAATTGTTTCATACCGTATGTGCTTGTTTGTTAATGAACATGGCACCCTCCGCTTTTACTGGCAAACCTGAAATAGGCATGTGGAAAGCCTTATAAATAAATTCTTCTGTTATAGTGGGAAACTCTCACTGAAAAATGTAGAAATTCATAACCTTGAATGTGAGTGATTTTTTTAGTGTGGTAAATAGGAGATAATCTTTGTAAGATAACTGTAGCATTTTTTAACCTCTTTAGAAACATTTAACTAGTGATCAATGACTTTCTGTTTCCTCAGAGTACAGATATGACTAAAGATGCTCAAATGAGAGATTTAAAGACAACTTAGTTTTTGTAAAGCTTTGACCTCCTCATACTGATTGGAGCCAAGAGCTTTAATTAGCAGCATGTTTCTTTTTAGCTTTGTTGGGCATCGCAGGACCTGCTCCACAGGCTGGACTTATTCATTTTAGAAGCAGAAGCGACGTCACACTGTGTGCGACACAGGTTTCTGTCAAACAAGGTTTAATTTCAAAAATACCCTAAAAGACTTCAGAATTGCCATTTTAAAGTATCATAGGTACCATGTATTTGCAAAAAGCACAATTAGCCTGATTAGCATTGGTAACTGTGCTAGAGAATATTTAACATTTTATTGGCTCTACTGGCCCTTAATTGAAAGTGCTAAGACAGGAAAGTAGGTAAAGAGAGAAGGAAGACATGCGACAAAGGTCATCAGGCCGGGAATCAAACTTGCGACTACTAAGGCCTCCTTATGTGGGTTGTGCTTTAACCCCTGCACCACCACAGAACCCGTAGATCTTTCCAACACGTTTTATGACACAACAGTTAAATGTTAAATGCTTGAGGTTAAAAACACTTTTCTGTACTACACTCAATGTTCGACAGATGTGTGTATATGTATAGACTTTCACATCTGTTGTTTTTACTCCGACTTGATTTCGTAAACACCTCAATACTAAAAGTAGTAAGCTTTGAGTTTTTGTATGTTTAGTAAATTAGAATATATGTTCCAACGAGGCTCATCTATACTAGACATTACAGTCATTCAGTAGTAAAAATGTGTCATTTGATAATCTTAAATGTTGTATTTTTATTAGTTGTAAATGTAAATTCGTCACAATTATAAAAGAGAAATACAAGTTTTAAAAAACTTTCTGCAATTAATCTGTAAAACATGCTTCACTTTGTGAATTGAGTTACTCAAATAAATGACTTCTTCGATAATGTTTATGACTGTATTTGTGTTATATTGCTGTCAGTATATGCTAGGCTAGGAAATGGCTACACCTATGGCTAGGTGTAGTAGCAACTTGAGAGCAAGCGCTAAATTTAGCAGATGTTTATTTTTGCTATTGTTGTTGAATAATAGCACGCCAAAGAGAGTTGTGGTTAACACGCCGTAGGTGCAATGATGGGTGGCATTTGCAAAGCAGTCAGTCCAGGAGAGGCATTCGTTTTACTAGGCGTGATCAAGATGGATGTTAGCTTCTGCGTTAGCGCCAAGATGCTCTCTCCTGTGCATGCTGATGTACATCTGGTGTTTGAATGATAAAAATAGCATCTTTAGAGGAAGTCGTGTGTATTTGTTGACAGTTGTGGTTCTTTGCTCCTGCAGATTCCACTGTAATCATTAAATGACTTCAAGCAAACAGTTTTCAGTCTAAACTTAACTGTCTACAGTCAGAGCACTGATTACTCTGACAAATCAGGCTGGACTACAACACAAAGTTATCTTGCCACCACATGCATTTTTATTTTTAGCGACGGTTTTTCCAGTAATTGTGGATGGAGCTGCATATCAAACCGTATCAAAATGTGTTGGTGTTAGAAAATGCAATCTCTCCTTTTTTTTGGGGGGGGGTGGGTGCTGTGGGTGGTGGGGTTTATCCCTTCATTAGCAGGCTTGTCCAGAGATCCCGAAAATCCCATCTCCAGCTGTATCCTCGCTCTCTAATAGCATTGTTGGTGCCTTGAGATGATTCTGATGGAAGATTATCATTTACGCAGCACTCCCTCTCAGCACCGTCCCCTGTCCCTTAGCCTCCTTCGCGTTAAGGCTAATTTGTATGGCGTCCTTAATGGCCATGTTTGGGTTAGCTCTTAGTAGAAAGCCTTTTAATTGTGAGGTTTAACATTTTGCAATTAAAATCTCCCCTCATTGCTCTGAGGAATGAATGAGAGCCTTCTTTGATGTGCTTTAATCAGCGGAGATGCATTGTAGCTTGAGAGGCATAAAGATGGCAGATACTGTTCTGATTTTAAATTGACACACTCTCCCACCTTTGAAGATGATTTTTTATTATTTTTTTCCCCCCCGTTTTCCTCTTTCTAGCATAAAGCAACGAGAGCTCGGTCCCTTGAACGCTGCTCTCAGATTCTGGGGGTACGGATCTCTTATCTTTCCTCCTTAAAGTGGCCAAACAGGATTAAGAAGAGGAGCGCTTCTGTTTCACCACGACCGAGGAAGAGCACACAGTTCACCAAAAGCGCTGGACCTTTACTAAAGATCTCACATGCACATGATGCCTGCATCAGCTGATATTCTCCCCACCTGTTTAAGAGCCGTTCTGATTTGAAAAATAGCACTTTAAAAAAAAAAGGAAAGAAAGCACACTCCAATAAAAAATGTTTTGTTGTTTTATATCTCACTTTCATTGCTCTATTGGGAGATTTTTGTTCCTTCCTCCTGAGATATCCTTGTTTCTGTTGAACTAAAAAGGAAAAAATATGAAATCTTGTTAAGATCAGAAGGAGAAATTGAGGGAGGGAAGAAAAAAAAAAAAACCCGATCCTTATTGTGGAGAAAGAGGTGGCAGTTTGATGAAGGCTGATTGGGAGCATCTGGAGGCTGTTTTCAGAGGACGTCGCCCTGAGTGAGCAGCCCTGGCATTTAACTACGGCTCGCTTCCTCAAACGAAAAATCTCCCGGCAAAGCAAATTAACGGGAGCAGGGATTTGGTAATAATGGAGGTTCTCGGCTTTTGTTTCACCGTGACAGATGGACAGTGTGTGCTCAAATTGAATTTGGCTTTAATTGCATTGTGGCGTTTCTTTTTTTTTATATAATTTATCTGCTCCACAGATTTTGTTTACAGGTTTTACGGGGTCTCGAAATGTGTGTTTGCTCTCTTTTTCTTTTCCTCCTCCTCCTTCCCCTCTGCCCCTCCACCTAATTCTGTGTGCCTGAGTGTATGTGTCCGCCAGATCCTTTTTCATCCTCCACTACAGCAGGATAAAGGACACTGTAATTCTCTGAGAGTGTGGTGTTCATTACCGTAGCAGTTTGCCCTCCAGGGTGAATGTGTTCAATAAGCGAGATTGTCTTTTTTCCCAATATACACTTAAACGGTATAAGATTGCAAATGTAAGCTCTGTAGTGGCCGTCTGCTCCAATGCTCACTGCTCAAATCATCTGGATCACTTGGATAGGTGAACACGGAATAATGAAACATCTTTGCTGAATAACTCCTGCGTATGGAAAGAAGGATCTGCGTGTTGCTTTTGTGCTAAATAAAAAAGTTGGATAAAAAGGCTAACATTTTCTTTTTATACACTTTGACAAATGCCAAAGTACATTTATCTCCTTGCGAGTTTAGTTTCCTTCTCCTTTAATATACTTTTTTTTTTAAAGCAGCATAACTGTATTTTTATTGTCTTCCCGTGATAACGCTACATCTCTTAGGTGTTTTGCTAGAAATGTTTAAACGGTATAAAATGATTATATTGCTTTTATTTAAAGCACAACAAAACCATTTTTGCTGCTGCTAAATTGATGTAACTGTTGATTATAAGGTTAAATTTAATATTTATTTCAAAATCATAGAATATTTATAAATTTATTTTTTTTAGTTTGTATTATTCACAAAATAATAGCTATGTACCTGGTCTTTATAAGATGGCGATTTAGTCAGGCTATCTGCTCTGCCTTTAGTCAGCTAAACAGGTATGACCTATATAACTCGCCAAATGCGGTTTTAATACTATATTACCCTTAAATAGTGATGGGAGTGATTCTCTAGTTTTGACAAAACGTCAGTTGTTTTTTTGAAGACTTGAAATGGCCAAGTGTCCTGCTAGACTGCTCTGTTCTCCTTACAGTTAAACATAATACAAGGTTTGAAAATGATGACATTCATTTTTTACTATGAAATTAGAATTTCCAAGTGGGGGAATGAAATTACAGAAAGATTCTCTGAAGTTAGAATTTCATGTAGAAAAGTCAGTTTTACCACAGCCCTCATCTAAAAATCTAATATGGCTATGAAAGTCAGCTAATGTAAAAACCTGTTTATTTGCCTTTTTTATGATTCTTATCTTGTGTAGTTGTCTATATGTTACTTTGCAACCTTCTTTAATGGATCCCACACACAAATACAATGTTGTTAGCTTGTATTGCTAATAGTTTTTGGCCTCCTATGAGTTTAATCAATAAGCAAAATCCAGCTGTTTTCTGATTGAGAACATGAGAATCTCCACTTTAGAACATAATGAGTAGAAATATATTCTTCCTGCTTTACTATTGTCTACAGCTTGTATTCGAAGTTCACCACCTTTACTGACCACCTTTTCAAACTCTCACCACAGTTTTGAAAACCATTATTTTATTGCACTGCAAGTGATTTAACAATAAAAGGATGAATTATGTTCTCAAAGAAAAAACATCTCTATACAATACTAAAAGCTCAAAATCAAACTAAGAAAAAAATACTTCACAATCATTTTCACAAATTTTAACAATATCCGATCTGGTGCACTGTTTTCTCACGCATCTTAATTCACTATTTTTTTTAAGTGACAGTCTTAAGTTTACGTCCTTGTTTAAATTTTGCTCCTCCGACTGCGGTTACACTCCTAAACAATAGATGTCGCTGTTTAAAAAAATAATACCATCAGCAATCCTCTTATGGAAGTCATGCAGGAACAGACACATGCACTTATAACATATGTACTTTACACCACGATTGGTAGTTTCATAACCCCTGATAATACACTGCTACCGCTTCACATTCTATGTTTTCTTTTCTAATAATATGCACCATTTATTTGCCATAGAACATACAAATCAACATATAAAGCTAGACAAAGTGCCTATTTTGACACAGCGATTATTCTAATTCATTCTACATGCAAACATAAAGCCTTCCTTATTAATTTGTGCAGATTTGCAGCTTTTCCCTTTTACCCCCCCTCCCTTACAGACCTCCGGCTGCATTTTGAAGCGGTGATAAAGATTATATGCTTGTCTCCTGCTCCATCTAGCTCTTCTCTCCTTATCCTTATCCTAGCCTCTGCCACCCTCTAATTGATGCACCCCTGCCAATTTACACTTCAGCCCTGGCTCTGACCCCTATTAACTACCTGGCCTCACTCTCCCAGGAAAAGCACTGTGTTCAGGGAGAATCCTCCACCCTCAATCAACTCCTCTTAAGACTGCCGCTAAACACATTTTTAATACTCCGCCAGCGAGAGGACAGGCTGGCAGCGCTCTCGAACCAACTTTTGTCTCAATGAGTTGAAAGGGAGGGGAGGGAAACAACAAGAAACATATCCGTGCTGTTCCTGTGAACGTGCGTCCCATAGCAGTCTTTCACGGTCACATGACAAGACTTCTTATTTATTTTTTCCCTGTCCTTAGATTAGTGTCCTAGTAACACTGCACCATCCACTTGTCATTGTCTCTTTTTCAGTTGTCCTAGTTCGGGGGTATTTTGAGGAATGTCCGCTCTGTTCTCTGCGCTCGTCCCAGAAGTCGGCCCATGTGGTTTGTGAGAAAGGATGAGAACTTGGTCAGAGTGCCTCAGCAGCAATCCAGTCATGTGTCCCTGTCACCTATGCCTTCCGCGTGGTAGAACCTCTAGCTCCAGGTTGCAGTTGATGACAGGCCTGGTGCTGGAGAAAGCAATGGAGGGCCCAGAGTCAGAGCAGTTCCATTCAGGTGGCTGAATAGTCGGGGATGATACTTTACCCAGCCTTACGAGAAAGACAAAGATGCAAAATCCGTCACTTTAGTAAAACTTCAGGTTTATTATTCTGCATGAGTAAAATTGTTTGACCAAGAAATTCTCCTACATTGCTGGATCTTCAATAATCAATGTAAGATTATTTTTCTATATAAACGTTTGTGTTGCCTTGGATTGTTTTAAAATTAAGTATTTAATCATTTGATGTAATTTTTATTTAATTTTTTTGAAAATCTTACTTTAATTCTATATGGTCTTTATTACCAGAAGAGCTGCACAGTGTTTTGCATTACAATTGTATTGAGTCAAACTGAGACATCTGCCTAATATTGATCTCCTTACACTGATACATCATCCTGCCTAATCGCCTATGTTTTCAGCCTAACTGAACACTTGCTACAGTCAAAAATGTATATTTCCCCCCTGACCCCATATTTCATTTGTGTTTTTTCTTGTTTTCTGAAAACATCAAAATATGACATAGGCAAACATGCTATGCGATGTACAATATCGCAATTGCCTGCTGGGATGCAACATTTAGTCGGCTATTGTATTTCAAGTTGTCCCAATAATGAGATTAATTGCAGTCAGCATTATCACAATATTCAGCAGCAGTAGTATTGCAACTACATAAATAGAATCATAAAGTTGCCATGTCAGAGAAAGTTTATACGATTTTTTTAATGGTCTGAGAGAAGATCATCACATGTGCATATGTATGTGTGAGCTGGTCTGTAAGTTAAAGAAAACGGCCAACAGAAGTGGACAGATCAGGAGTAGTTCATGCTCCAACGTGGTGACCAGTCAGTCACATTGTTAATATTTTGCTGCAGACATGTTTCATGTGTCCGGGTAATGAAGAAGGGAATCATTCTGTGTTCTCCATTAACAGTAATCACAAAGCAGTCCAAGCGTGAAGAATGGATTTGTTTCTTCCATTGCACAACAGTGTGAGGACACACAGAGGCAAACTCAATAATTATACGGGGAGTCTTTTTTTTCCTAAATGCAGATGTGCCTTGTCTACTTAATTGGCAGCTATTGGTGTATTTCTCCTGTCAAAGTTGAAAGGCAAAGGCAAACGTGGAATTTAATTTTAGCCTTTTTCTCCCCTGTTCCACCGAGCTGCATTGCGGCTGTTTAGCCACTTTTCTCTGGGCAAATTGTTTTTGTGACCCATGGAATGTTAGAGGAAATGCTTCTTTCTCATTGGCGGTCCCCCGGGTGTGGAGGCCATGGCCCCTGTCATCGGCCCCAGTGCGCACACACACGCACACAATCGCTCACACACACAACACTGGATCACTCTTTGCGAGAGCAAAGCAATCCGCCACAAGAGAGGGACCTCCAGTCCTTTTTATAGCGCGAGTACCCCCCCCCCCCCTCTCCCTCACTCCCCCTCTAGACTCCCAGACGTGACATCACAACAGCCAGAGATCATTTTCAGTGGCATCACCCTCACACACATACACACACACGCGCAGGCGTACCAGCACATCAACATTGCCTAAAAGATGTATGATTTTAACCCTTTTTCTTTTTTGTTTTCACTTCAGATTATCATTAATTAAGAGTCTCTTTGCAGAAATAAACAGACTCCAGACAGCCTTATTTTTCTTCCGACTCCCTGAAAGAGAAGTTAAAAAGTAATCATGAACAGTCCCAATCCGAACAAGAATTCCCTGGAATGTGCAGCGAAATATGCTCCTCAGATCAATTAAGTGTTTACAGCCCGTTCGAATCAACAGCACAATAGAGAAGCTGTCTCTTCTGGGCCCCGGAGGCTACTGTAGCAATGTTTCATTAAGTGCACTCACTCCTGTGCCCCCCCCCAACCCCCCTATAAACACACATTAATTAAGGCACACAGAAACGCAGTCTCTGAGCTTGCACTATGGTAATGATGATATGACCCCGAAAGGAGAGGTGCACCAGGGGTCAGGGAATAAAAGTGGGGAGTGTTTAATGCCGGAGCTCGGCTGATTTGCAGAAACACCGTCTTAGCTGGTCCCATTCAAATTAGGCCAAGATTTGCTTAACTGGCTAATTTAGATGTGCATGAATGTAGATTCATTTTCAGCTGTGAGTATGGCTAGGGTGTGTCTCCCCCAACCCCCTCTCCCCTACCACCCTCTATAAAAATAATGATGAGGGTCAAGATGACAATTTTTCTCTCTGTCAGCAGTCAGAGCCTGATATAATAACATGCACACTGACAAAATGACTTGATAGTGATGCGATGGTCTGTGTTGGACTGTCGTGCAAAACTCAAAGCAAAATGGAAATGTTACATAGTTATTCACAAAATGAATAATAAGCTCATGATCCAAAACCTCATCTCTGGATATAACAGGTGGAGAAAATTAAACTGGATCAGTCATCTTTCAGCCAGCTGACTGGCAGCAGACGGGAGAAAAGATAGCTCTGTGTTGTTCTATGGATCATACATCTGGAAAAAATGCTGGCCATTTTAGCACTTTTGATTTGGGCAACTGGCCCGTATTCACTTGTGAACATGACAACCTAACCTAAAAGTTCATAAAAAATAATTTTATAATAATTACAAACAGAAGCAATAATTGAGGAGTACAACAATTTTGTGAAACATTGATTAAAAAAAAACTTCTGAGTGTTTTGGAGTATTTCTGTTGGACTTCTGGTCCTTTCCATACAACTACGAATTACAGAACTTCTATTATTGTTCACCTACTTATTTATTAAAGGTTCTTTGGAGCAATAGTGGCCTTTATTTTGACAGCTTTGTAGACAGGAACATACAAAAAAATGGAAGGCGTGCAATGAATGGATGGGGATTTAACCCAGGACTACTTTGCTCAGGACTTCTGAACTTAAGGTGAACTTAAGGCTCTACTCACTGTTCTGTTATTCTCTTATTGCATCTCCAAATCGTAGAGACACTACAACGGAAATGTTTAGGGGGTTAAAAACAGTCACTTCTTAAAACCTTTGCATAATTTGATGCCAGTAACTACTTTTTATTGAGGTTTCATTAGTATTTTAAATATTGGACTGTAGATAATTAACCTGAAACTGTGAAATACTCCTTTAGTTTAGAGTGGGTAGGAGACTGTGGTCAGATGCCAACTTTAGATAAGATTTAGATACATTTTGACTGCATTCACATCCAGCCATTGGTTGTTATAGTGATGTCTGGCCTCTTCATGATCTGAACGACTTGCAGTGCTTTACATAGTACTTGTCTTGTCTGTCTCTGCGTTGGCTTTTGTTGCTTGGACTGGAATCCCAAATTGCTGCCTGAAGATGGCAGATGGACCACCTTCTCTTACAACTTCATCAGGCGAAGGCAGGATGACCGCATCTGGCTAATGCTCGCGAGACGGCAGCCATCTCAACGAGAAACATTGTGAAGTTTTAAAGTCACGGGATCTTGCACGTCAGTCGCTGTTTTGTCTTCTACCGATGAGCAGAAAAGCTGTCGGACAAACTTTTAGATGTGGTAAAGGCTTCCTCGCTGCTTTTGTAAACCATCTTTATTAGCCAACTATGTCCACATAGCAGGGCAAGTTAAGAACTACTTCCTTTTTACCTCCAAAATAAGACTTCCTTTGGGTTCACTTTCCTCACCAGAGAAGCTAACATTTGGACTTTGCTTGCCTGAACAAACTTCACCTTGGTGGGAAATAATTTTTCTGTGATTACACACTATGTTGTGGCCTACTTACTAGTAAGTACTATTTTCATTAAACAGTTGTCTACTTTCAATTAACAGAAGCCTCTGTCGTGTCATTCTGTTATTTTCATACAAACTTGGTTTAATTCGACATTTGATGGTTTTACCTTGGACTTGTAGGCCCCAAATAGACTCGCCACAATTGGCTCTAGATCAGTGCTTCCTCAACTTTTACTCTCATAGAGAATGCGCTGAGATTTGGCAGTGGCAAATGGGGGTCGTCGATATGATCCCAAACACTGATGTTTCTCTTTGTCGGGCTAAATGGAAAGGCCTGTCCCATCCTCTCAGGATCTGCAGCTAAGGGCCAGGGGGCTGGTATCCATCTTCGTAACACTGTCTATGCTGGAGGAGGGAGGTGAAGGAAGAGGAGGCGAAGAGACGGAGGGGAGGGCGGCAGCATGTCAATGAGCCTGCCCAGTGTCACTGAGCACCACACAGAACAGCCATCTGGAGAATCAAAGACTCCTACCATCTGGCCGCCTCACCCACTCGCTACCCCCGCAGAATAAGAATCATCCAGATCGTACATTTGCGAAACACTTCCTGGTCGAACGGTGGGAGGTGGGGACAGTCCGGTGAAACCAAGCAGAAGTTGAAGCAGGTGCCTTTTTTGCTTTAAACCTATAAGGAAATAAAGCAGTTCTTAAACATGGCTTCCAACCATCCGTCCATCTTATGAGAAGCTCAAAAGGAGCATGGGCTCACCTGCTCACCTGCTCTCCAAGCACACCATCCACTACTTCCAGTTTTTATCGCAGCGAGAGCCACCGCCTTCCTACGGCTCGTGAATCATAAACTTTTTGACGATCGTTTTGGTTTCTGTCACGTTAAAACAGCCTTTAATGGAGTCTTGAGTTCTCCTTAAGGAGCCAGAATTCACATTACAGCAACAACTTGGAGCTCAAAGTAGTTCTTTTACATTGCTGAGTAGACCTTCAAAGTCTAGTTTTAAATTATGTATGCTCTGTAAGTATGTGTTTGGCAGCGCAGAGCGGAGCGAGAGAGAGAGGAGGCTGGATGAACGGCGAGAAGTCGTCAGCCATATTCCAAAATGCCATTTCTCTGTGTTGCTGAGGTACCATTGTTTACAGGGCTTTGATGGAGAGGTGCCCTGATCGCCACTAGCTGTTCCCCCCCCCCACCTCTTTCTCTTCTTTCCTACAACCCCCCCCCCACCCCCCCAACCTCCTGCTCCTCCACCTCTTACTTTGAGAGAAATCTCCTGACGCTGTAAAATGGGCAATGATGACATATGTGGATGCAGGCCTGTTCATATCTTTGTGGGGCCTTTAGGGAAATAAATATCTGAGAACATTCAGTGAAATGAAGCTCACTCAATAAATCACCATGACACAATAAACACTTCTGGCACATGAGCACCCCCTCCACCACTGCCGCCGCTGCCACTCCACCCCCAACCAGCATCCCCTGGTGAACAGCCCCCTTTTGCACGCATGCACATAAACACACATTCAGACACACTCGGCTGTCAGACACCACCTACCTCTCTCCGCCTCTTCTTGTGCTACCAAATGGTGCCTCCCCACAGGCCAGTAAATCAAATCCCAGCACAAATACAGTGGGAATTTATTTGGAATGGGCTTTTGTTCTCTTTAACGCCTGATTGTTAGGCCGACTAGGTCACTTGATAAATTCGGCTCAGGTTTTTTTTTTCTGTGTGCTGGCTGAGTGTTTGTTTCCTCTTGCACCCCAAAATGAACAGTTATTTTTATACTGCGCTCTTCTTGACCATTTTAATGCTGGATATCTGCTATCTGTAAAAATTAAAAAAAAAAAATCTAAAATTAATCCAGTGTTGACACTTTTACAACCATCATGAGGATGGGATCAATCAACAAGTGTGTGACCATGGAAAAACAACTACTTCTCACTGAAGCTGTGCGAAGCAGCTTGTCTTGCTTGGTAGAGATGGAAAATGACTGAGTTTTTCCACAGGCTAAAAGATATTTTCAATTTGGAAAAATGTTAGGTTATATTTTTTTTTGTTTAGAATTTATCTTTTATTGTGATTTATTTTCAGAAACTTCAGCGAAACTAAGGGATAAAAAATAAAATATAAAATATTTGTAGACAGATTTGTAGCCATGTATTTGTAGCCTAATTATACATAAGAAAGAAAGAAGAAGTGCAGTTATTCTTATCTTGCTTCACAGTAGAGAAGCTGACTCAGACTGTAGTGTGTTTATTGTGCTAATCAAAGAGACAGTTGGAGGGAAGAAACTGACTATGAGGTGGCTTTTTTTTTTTTTTTTTTTTTAAATTGCACTCTGTAATGCTGACCTGAAAGTAAAAGTCAAAACAGTCTGTGTCCAGGATGTGTGGTGTCTGCAGAGATTTTAGCTGCCCTTTTCCTGACCCCATACACAGCTGTATAAATCCTGGATGGAGGGAAGGTCAGACCTGATCATTATCTCTGGTCGCTATGGTCAAGTTTCCAAACTTTCAATCT
Source organism: Micropoecilia bifurca (assembly GCA_903067075.1). Classification (NCBI taxonomy): domain Eukaryota; kingdom Metazoa; phylum Chordata; class Actinopteri; order Cyprinodontiformes; family Poeciliidae; genus Micropoecilia; species Micropoecilia bifurca. The sequence continues at coordinate 21,716 of CAEGAF010000459.1, forward strand.
TCATTTTGTTTTTTTAAAAGATTTAACAAATCGTAATCCTTAATCAGTGAATAATTTTCAAACTAATTTGTAAATGATTTCCATTCATTATAGTTCAACTGCCACACATAAACTTGACTTTTGTCAAAAATCTTGTTAAACTTTTTTTTTGTCAAATTGATTGTCTTTTACAGGGGGAGATAAACCCTACGGTAATTACATTTTTAATTAGAACTTTTCACTTAAATGTTTTTTTATATGGTTTTTCTTAACTATAAGCCTGAAAATGT
>CAEGAF010000472.1:0-11470 GCA_903067075.1 Micropoecilia bifurca
CCATGGATGAGAGCTCTACAGAGCTGAAGAGGCAGAAACTCAACCAACTGAGACAGCATTTGCTGGGAGAAACACTGACTGAGACGACCAAACCACTGGTGTATACAGGTAACACTGAGCAGCAGAGATGGAATGGAACAAAACCATGTTGGGGTTCATTTTACTGGTGGTGATCTACCATGTTAAGAGGTCAGTGTGTCATGCTATTGAGTTTGGCAACTTGCACAGACAAGCTTCGCACAGTGTTGAATACTTATTTTCCAATGACTGATCAACATACAAACTTTCTACCACATGGCTATATACAATGAACAATAAAAAATACACTGTTACATTCCTTTAGCTTTATAGCAAAGATGTACCTCAGATAATGAGACCATCAGTGAACGACACACTTCCGCTAATGCACTAATGATGGAGCTAATTTTTCCTTTGGCATTTCTGCTAATGTTGAAAACATGTAGTTCACAGCTTCCTCTGTACTTGGGTGTTTTGTATCTATCATGTGAACAAAATTTGACTTTGGTGATTCTTTTTAAATCGCCTTTTAATAATTCTTTGAGTTGCTTGATATTTATATTCATGCTCTTATTTCAAAATGGGTGAAGACTGTTTGTTTATGTAGCAGCTTTTTTCTTCTTTTTCTTGTGTTTATAGAACTTTTTTCAAAGCCATGTGTTTTTTAGCTGTTTTGAAGAAAAACCAAACGGCAATGCAGAGACCTGTGGTGGGCACACTTCTGACAATTCCCACATGTGCTAATAGCCAAGATAATTTTTCATTTAGCACTTTTCGCTAAGTTTGAAAAGGGTTGGCGCAGTAAACTGGCCTCAAAACAATCTTTTTCAAGATAAAACTCAAAGCCCTAATTTCCTTCAGTTTTGTTCAACTTCTAAATGAATACACTGAAGTTTTGGTTATTGACTTTTAAGAATTCTTCAAATAGTTTGACTTTTATATTCATGCTGTTATTTTGAAGTGGGTGCTCTTCATGTTCTCCACCTGTGATGTGGCACGCCAAATGACATTTATTATATACCCAGAATCCATTGCTGCACTGTAAATCGTTTAAACACCACTGATATCTTGCCTGCTTTCTGACCAAATCACTTCTAAGGTCAATTAGGCAAAATCAGCAACAGTTACTCAACTATAAATCTGAAACTTTATGTGAAAGATCTGTTCCAAAGAATCAGTTCCTGAAGCTCAACCTAACAGGTAGCTCTGCAGTAACAGGTACGCACCTGTTGAGGGCGATAGACTGTATCACGTGTCATTGACACGTGGTTGAATTTAAACATTTAGCTTCTGTTAAATATTATGTTGGTATAGCACTTTATCATTTTTGGAACTAATGTCTATGATGAGAGCTTTGGGGTTAGTGCAACTAACTTTTTTACGTGGCAATGCCCAATACCAGAGAGACCTCCATCACGAAGACAAGGTTTTATTGTAGACTTAATTTCCTTCCAAATTCCAATGTTTCAGCAATGAAAAGACCAACCTCACCCTATGTAGAGTAGTTTTCCCTAAAACCTTGTTGGCAACAACTAGCGTCAAGCATTTAAATTCACTGGGAACTTAATACTTTGTGTCTTTTTCTTCCTCAGGGGAACTCATCGGGATAAACTATCTGCATGCTCAGACAGGTCGCAAGCTGCGAGTGTTTGCTGATGATCCAGAGGAGCCAGACGGTTCAGAAATTAAGTTGGGATGAAGTCATGTCTGAGGAAGACAGGCTTCAGGATTTTTTACTTGAGGATGTGGACGAGGGCTTCGATGAGGTGACAGAGGCCTGCTTCAACACTTCATTTCAGAAGACCAGTGCACCTCAGAAGCCGCCTCTGTCTGATTCGTACTTTAAGGATTCCTACTTCGAGCTTGTCCAGGATGCTGCTAGTGATGAGGGGGTATGCGTTCTCTTTTCAGCTCTTACTGCAGATGCTTTTTCTTTTGTATTTAGATTGCATATAATGCCAATACTTTCTTTAAGATTTTCTTCACAACTCCGTCCAACTGGAGTTCATGAATAAAGCTTCATACCTGATTTACAGGAGACTGTGGGTCCAGACGGAGCCCCTGGGTACCAACATGTGGTCCGACTGGCTCGCAGCCTCGTGGACCTCGAAATGAAGGGCAACCTCTGTGATGAAGAAGTGGAACATATCCTACATCTCTGGCAAAACCTCTCAGAGAAAGATAAAGCTGCAGGCTCCACTTCCAGCTCCGCCACAACGACAGAAAGCATTTCCTCCTTGTCGCCTGACGCCAGCCGCCTGGTAGAGACCATCTTCAGGGAGCTGTCCACCCTGTACGGAAGTGACAAGAGGATCATGGGGGTGGTGATAAACCGGTGGTCCCTGGTTTTGCGTCACTATAATGCCATCAGAAACATGGTAGTTAACAATCCAATTCTCAAAACCAAGACCACCCTCAAGCTGTTTGCAATCAACCAAGGGGCCATTTCTCAATGGTACGATTAGCATTCTTTTCCACCACTTTGGCATTTATTTCATAAAATGAGTGTTTGTGATTAGCAGTGAGGGTCGACACTAACTTCTCCTTTTACCCTGAAGGCACAAGAGGTTGATGGCTAGAGAGGATATATCTACCCCTCCGTTAACATCAGGGGAGTCCTTCACAGTCGCCCAGGAGCCCCAGCTTGACCCCGGCTCTTCCTCTGTTTGGAACCTACTGGTGACTACAGGAGAGCCTAAAGAGGCACCGTCACAAACCTCTCCTGCCCCTGCTCCTTCCACCAGCACCTCCATGGTTGGGGCTGCTGTTCTTCCTGCGTTAATCAACATCTCCACATGTACCCCGACGCCCATAGCTCCAAAATGGAAAATGGATCAGCAGCAGGTGGAAGTTCCACCAACAACTAGGTGTATTCCAAAACAGAGCGATGTCTGCTTCAGATCTTGCACAAGCTGTGGGAAGCGGAGTATTTTGGATACAGGTCACAGAGTTCTGAGAGCTGCCAATGGGAAGAGGCTGAGCTATTGTCCTGTGGCAGCCAATGGAAAGGGCCCAGAGGAGTGGCTGGCCTCTCTGTAAAGAGCTTCACTTATGATGAGCTTGTTGACACTTTTGATATTTTTGTGTAATACTGTAATATAGATTCTGTTGCCTTAGAATCTCTAGAAACTGCCAACTTGGGGGAGATGAAAACAGTTCAAACAACCTCACAGAGTAACACTGCGGACACTTGACAGCTTCCTTTTTCTTGCAACAGCCCACTTGTTCAATGGCCGACAGTCAAACATGCTGCTGCTACGTTGAAACCTCAGTACAAGACAACCATCTCCAGAAAAATCTATTTTTAGTTGAATAGGTAAAATGTGATAATGATTTTTTGAGCCATTTTGAAACAGGAAAAGTTGAAGGATGGTTGCTGATTCTTTTAGCTAACTGATTAGCACTACAAACTTGTCGTCTGTGAGGCCTTATAAAAGGTCAAGTCAGTAAGGTTACCATAACTACTAAAGTATTAAACATGCCAAAGGGATCCTCCCTCCTAATTGTGGTTTATCACCAAAATTTCCAGACACGCAGAACCTCAGTAAAACTGCTCCTCATTACATCTGAATAGAACAGATCCTTGTTTACACTGTTAAAGAAATATTGCCTGACAATATCAAGAACATGTGTAATTTTCATACTATAAATACTAAAAACTTTGATATTGACTTCAAGGAACCCACATTTTTTTGACCTTTGCAAAATCTTCCCACTACTTTCTGTCAACTTGAACATCTCTGCCAATAGGGACATAACTAGTAGTTGGAGAAGGGGCGGTCAGTCCAACTGGTCATCCAGTAAGTCTGTGACACTTGAATTGCAACATCATAACCAAATATTCTTTTTAAATTATGATGCACACTCTGACATTACAATGAGGATCAGCATTATTGTGTGTTGTAGCTTTGAATACCTATTTAAAAATAAAATGAAGTGTCTGGGAAAATCAAGCGTGCTCTTCTCTTCGGTATCCTAATTTTATACAATATTTTTTGAATGACTAGTCTTTGAGCAAAAATGGACTGTAGTAATGTCATTATTTTCTGAGTAAAATCTTTGATTACTTATTGAGAACTTGTCCTAGTCTGATGTTCTAGATGTGAATTGCTGGTGTTTTATTTTAAACCCGTCAGTGTGATGGTTTAAAATGGATTGTCATTGGTTTCTTGGATATCCCAGTCAAAAATGGTGTGAAAATGTTATTTTTCTTTGAAATTTTCTATGGCAAAAAAAAAAACATTTCAGTGTCTAGCTGAAATTGTGCTATTGTGACAAACCTTTTCAGTGTGGTGTATTATAAAACTGTGCATTTATTGCTTTCACTTGCCTGAAGCAATCTTTTGAACCACTCCATTAAAGTACAAATTAGATAGTAGACCACAGGTGTCCAAAGTCTGTTCTTGAAGGCCGGTGTTCTGACTAGCATGTAACGCCTGCATCCTGCATGTTTTAGTTCTCTCCTGTTGGTAGCAACAACCATAATGAGCCATCATTTGATCCGGATGTATTAAAACATGCAGGATTTTGGCCCTAGAGGACAGACATTAGACACCACTGAGGAATATAAACGCTTTTTTATACCTTTGGTACCAGGCACATTTTATGACTGTTGGAAATTACGCTATTTGATCAAACCGAAGTAAAGTATAACAGATATATGCTGTTTTCTTACTATTATCAGTCTTTTTAAACACATCAGGGGGAAAAAGTGACGTGCAAATATTGCAGTTGTAAAAAAAACAGAAGCAAAACATATGAAGTCATTTGTTTCTCTTTATTGTTACAAAGTTTTAAAAAGTTAAAACAACGACCTACACAAAAAAGTTATGATTTTTTTTCTGAAAAAAACCAATCAAGTGATGGTTTGTTGCTTAGATTTCCGAGGGACCCTGAACGCGTCCTTTTCCCGCATCACCCTGCTCTCTGCTCTGCTTTAGTTTCAGTTCGATGTCCGTCGGTTTGTCTGAGTGCAGGTATTCGCGTGGACTCGCCGTTTCCCGTTAAATACCGAAAACTCCAGATGGGAAAGCTGACCACCCGGTGACCGGAGCCTTTACTGGGATAATACCCTCGTGTTTGGGGACTTTCTGTGAGACGAAAGGGGAAAGAGTCGAGTTTTGGCGTTAACGTGTTAGCCACAGCACGACAGGTGAGCCGCGGCTTTCAGATTTCAGACGTTAGCCTCACCGAGAAAGAGACATTTATTGCTCCGGAAACCAGGAGTCCAGCTTTGCTTGGAAGCCAGGCTGCATAAACCACAGACATTATCGAGGTATGAAGCCGGGAATGATTGTTTTTGACTTGTTTTGCTTTAGCTTATCTCGGTCTCAACAGCGGCACTAATGGAGATTAGTGGAGCAGGTGCAGAGAGTTGGCTAATTATCGGTTGACTCTGAAAAGCGTCGTTACGACTCAAATTTGACACGTTTAACGGGTTGGTTTCGACTAAATGAAGCTCTGGCCTGCGTTGTCAGGTGAAGCATCACCAACTAATGTAGAAATATGTAGGAGAACAACATTTAGTTTTCATGTAAAGTGAAAAACAACCAGCAGGTTCCAGCTTATCTCCAGGTCAAAGCCTTCAGGCACAGCGGCGGCTGTTTACACTAAAGCTCTCAGCTGACATCAAAATAAAGGTTCAAAACGGGATTTATTTAGTCATGTGTTTTTTTTATGTTTTATTTTTTCAAAGAAAATGAATTGGGTGAAGAACTAAAACTTGAGGTAAAATTAATTTATCATTAAATCTTTTTTCTCACTTTGGTTGAACCACTATGTTTAATTTTGCAAACAAATTAACTTCAATCCCAGTTGATCTTAGTCATTTCATGGTTTTTCTCCTGGTGGTTTAAAATGTATTGTTACCCACAAAGTGGTAAATAAATGCTTAGAAACAGTAAAATATGTGGCTGAGTTTCAGGTGGACATTAAACACGGTCCGAAGGTTTAAGATGAAACCAAGGCTCTGTCATCAGCAGGAATAAGAAAAAAATGATAGAAGAGAAATCCTGGGATTGTTTGTAGTATCAACAGGAAATCCTCAAACACTGATGCCAAATCAAGCAAAATGGCTGCTGCTATTGTTTTATTACCATTAAGCCGCCAACCCACATGATCAAAATGTACTCACTTTATTTAGGGTGCGTGTAGTTGGATTTTTTTCCTTGCTAAGAAAGTTCTTGGAGTTTGGAAGGCCTTGAGAAATAACTGGATCGACATTTTAAGTTGACGCTGAAGAATTGTTGGAGTCAGATTTCCTGGAATGTTTGAAAATGGTAACAAACCACACAAGTGATGAAACGGTAGAATTAGTGTCATTTTTGTTGGCCTGCATTCGTCTTGACAGTAATTTGGCAATTTATTGAGCTATGTCAATAAATCCAGTTTATCAGATATGCAACACGTGGCTCACTAAAGCAAGATGAGGCAGGTGTTCAATAACTTTCAGTTCAAAAATGCTTCTTTTAACACCATACGGAAACTTAAAGGTAACTCGTATCAGCCTAGTACCCTCAAAGAGTCATTTGCTTTTGCCACTTCATTTTAAAGGAGCAGAGCAGAGAGACTGGAGTTGGCGATATCTTCAGGGAAATCTTAAAAAAATAAAATTAAAATAAATCAGTAAAAGGTTAAAAAATCTCAATGCCTTTTGAAGACTCTGTAATCATAATAGATCATTGCAATCGATGGTCTCCATGATCTGAATTCCTCTTTCCCCATCTTCTCTGAGTCTTTCTTTGACCTCGTCCCTCATCCAACTCCTTCCTCCACCTGCAGGTCTCTCCTCGAGGTCCGCTGCCTGAAAAGCTCCATGGCCTCCGCCCACTCTGAACAGGGCAGCGTCCTGCAGGACGAGCTCACCTGCCCGGTGTGCCTGGACGTGTACCGGGATCCCCGCCTGCTCCCCTGCGGACACAACTTCTGCAAGATCTGCCTGGACCGGCTGAGGCGGCAGGCGGAGCGAGGCCGCGTCCGCTGTCCGGAGTGCCGGGAAAACCACCAGAGCGGCACCAACTTCCAGAAAAACTTCAAGCTAGCCAACATCGCCGACGACTACCTCCGCAGGCGGAGGGCCATGGCGGCGGCCGCCTCCGCTTTAATGTCCCAGGAACCGCTTCCGTTCTCCGCAGCACAGCTAGCTAAGACCATCTTCGCCGTTCAGTGTGACTACTGCCCCGCAGCGGCGGCCGGCGCCTCAGGATTCAGTTCCTTTGGGGACAAGTCCTCTACTAGTGCTAGTCTTTCTCAGGAAGGCAAAGACAAGCAGGAGGCCGCTTCGTCAACGCTGGCGGTCAAGACGTGCCTGAAGTGTGAGGTGTCCATGTGCCAGGAGCACCTGAAGCCGCACCTGGAGCTGCCGGCGTTCCGGGAGCATGTTCTCGCAGACCCAATGCGGGACTTCTGGAAGAGGAAGTGCCTGGATCACGACGAAGTCTACAGGTGGGAGGCAGATGTTACAGCCTATGCACTCTTGTTCTTTTATTCTCTTAATTTTATAATTAAACTGCAAAAAAAAACTGTAGACAATTCCCTTCTAATCATAAAACAAAAAGAGCAATAAATTGTTTTCAGAATTTCCCCAGAAAACCTGCAAAGCCTGGTGCTAGGAGCGCGAGGGCAGTCGACCAGCATGTTTGTGCTAAAAATTGTTAGAAATTTGGAGGAGAACAAACGGGTTTCATAATTAAAAATGACAGCTTGCGAGGTCAATTTGCAGGCGCAGGAACGGCGCAGTGTGGACTCCTCCAATGTGTCAACCATAAACCTAGCTTAATACATCTTTACTTTAAATAGGGCTTTTATGTGACAGTGACAATAAGCAAACAACGCTTAGCCCTGTGGCGGGGCAGGTAAAGCCTGGGGGCCCAACAGTGTGTTTATAATGCACTTGGGGAAAACACTGGATTTTATCCATTAATTGAATTTTGAGTATTTTGAATATTTTGTTTTTGGAAAAAAAATAGTTAAATAATAATTTAAAAAAATATATATAAACCCCAAATGGTTTCCACATCACCATCTTACTTGATAAGTGTGTTATCAGCTTCCATTTATTTGGAAAATAAGGCTTCCTCTAACTCCCCCCCCTCACTCCCCCAAAATAGTCAATGTTGCAATAAAATACAGTTTAAATAATACAAGATTAAAGTCTTAACATTAGAAGAATGAATAAGTAGTTGTATGAGAACTCAACACATAATAAAAAAATAATTATCCAAGCTTTTTTCTAATTTTCAGACGTTCTTCCAGTCTTTGTTCTGTTAGTTATTATGACTATATTTTCTTAAACATAAATTATTGTAGTCAAGCCCTAATAGTTTATCAAACATTTCACAGAAGGGGTAATTGAAATAATCAACATTTTTCAAACTAATTTCTGCTTCTTATTTTTGTACAGAAGAAAGTGAATCGGTATGGGGGAAAAATTGTAAATTTTGTTTTTGAGCCAGATCATCCAGCTCTAATTTTGAGACATTCCTTAGAAGAAATGTTCTCCATCATATGAGCGGTTTCCCATGGTTGCATATTATGTAACCATGGGAAACTACTTATATGTTTCAGCTTTTCAATATTTAGTTTGGCGGCAGTAGATGAATGTACTTGATCTTCAGTTCAATGAATAATTCAAAATGAAGTGGGTCGAACCAGATGAGGATCAAGTCCAGCCTGTTTGTGAAGCAGATGCTTATATTCTCATTTTTACAGTTGAGTTTTCTGTAACGATCCTCTGTAATGTCATAGTTGGTGCCATGTTGTAGTTTCAGATAGCAATTTTTCAGAGCCAGGCGGCGTCTAGAATGAAGTTGTTTTATGTTACTGTCTCACCTAAACCCACAGATCTTCTGACAAATTAACAGAAAACCTGCTGCCAATTCTCACTTTTATAATCACAGCAAACGTATCTACTGCAATGGTTGGAGTTTATTTTCCAAGACTCTACTGATCTGTTCAGGTGGCTCCATTCTTTTTTTAATGAGATGACAAGAAACAAGTTCAGTTTTTACAAGTTGTCCATTTTTATGACTATAAAGGAAACTGAATCAGAAGGACTTCATGTTTCCCAGTTTGAACAAAGTTACTAATGGTTCAATAATGGCAGATTTTCAAATGCGCATCAGAATAATGCTGCCGTATGTTAAGATTCTTAATGTTTTATCTGTGATTGCAACTTTTCTATAGAAATGTTGCTTCTCCCACACAGTAATGTGATTTACTTGATCTGAACCAAGTGTCTCTTTTCTATGTTATTTCCTGTTATTCTCCAGATATTACTGCATGGATGACAAGATGTGTGTTTGCAACGCCTGCACCATAGAGGGAGGACACTCAGGACACACCATCAAGACCCTGAAGAACACCATGAAGGACCTGAAGGTACCAACAGAGCTGCTGCTTCTGCTGACTTCAAATCCATCACAATCACTTCATGCTGTGTCCAATACAACAATAATAACAAAAAGTCAGAATTAAAATCCACTGACTGCCTTAAGGTTTTGTCTCAAAAGAAAATAAATTGTTAAACATATTTATCAAATAATTGACCACTTATGCCAGCAGTAACCACTGAAACTGATCTGTTGGTTTACACATGTGACCAGTAGAACAGTGGAACTGAGTCATTGTTTCTAAACCACCCAAAAATGAGGAAAAATGTCATGGATGTTTATTTCGTGCTGCACACTTCCTCCTCTCACTCTTTCAGCTGGAGTTTTAGGACATGTAGAAGATATGAAAAAACCTCCTAATACAATGTCTGTCACATTTGGTCATATTTTGATCACATTAGTGGTACTAAGAGGTTTATATTGTCTAGAAAAGTAGCTGGTTTGTTTTTATTGTCTCGCTGTCAGGATAAATATGGGAAAATGTCATTTCACCCCCTTATTTCTACACGACATAAACCTGTTGATGTTCAAAAAAATTCAGTGTTTTCTTTTTTTTTTACATTAATTTCTACTTGTATTACATTCTTTATGTTTAATTTGTGATTAAACACCACAGTTGGAGTAATTTACTTAACCATATTTTAGGCTTACTCAAATATTTCAAGGAAGGAAAATTTGACATTTAATTCTGTCTTAATTGAATTTTTTGTTCTTATTCTGTCTGATTTTGAAAAGATAAAGATAACAGTGCTTTAAGGAAACCAAGTGTAGAAAACTAACCAATTTTAGGTTAAAATTTTGAAGTCAAATGTTCTGGATGTTACACAGTCTCCAGAGAAAATGTAGAAGGCTGAGTGTGGAAATATGAGATTTTGAAATAAAAAAATGCATAGATGAGCTGAGACAAACTAGAAATCCGTTTATAAGCAGCAAGAATCAATTTTCTTTCAGATTTACTTCAACCAAGGCAAATACATAGAATCCACATGAATGAATAATAATAATGGAGAATGAAAGGACAGTCATGTGACTTGTCCAGCTTCTCTGGGTGTTAAAGCCAATTCCTGTTCTTTGTTTCCTATGAACAAGGCCACATAGAGAGGAGATGCTTCCAGTTTACTGCTGTGGTGACAACAAGAAGCAGAAATGTCACAAATTCACCTAAAAGTGAAGCATAATAAACCACCAAAAACCTGCAGACGTGACCTTGTTCCAAACATTAAATAAATTTACTTTTATTTCAGGATGTGGTTTTGTTATGGACACCATTTTAGATTGGTTGCATCACATGAATGTTTTAGGAGCTCTAGAGACCAAATTGAATTCTAATTATTATTTTTCTTCATGTATGTATTGTCATTTTGCTGCTTGTATGACGTGTTGGTAATTTCCTCACTGTAAGTTGAATTGAACCTTCATGCTGCTGTCCTCCAGAGTGCTATGGACAAACAGCTGTACAGACTGGAGAGGAAGAACAGCCTGGCAGAGAGGAAGCTGCAGGAGCAGAAGGAGAAGGAGAGACAAAATAAGGTAAAACACAACCATCCAACCTGTTCAGCTGGTTTAACTCGTCTATTAACTGCTGCTATCATGACACCCCTGGTTTGGGATCATGTTCTCTGATCAATGACTTTAGATCACTTAGGAAACAAAATCAAGACGCCTTACGTTTGACATTTGCTGTGTTAAAAATGTCATTTTCTTTTGCGGTGAGCATTTTCCTGCTGTTCTGGACTCCAGTCTGGTTCAGAAGCTTGTTCCAAACCTTTGGTGGAAATGGCGCCTTTAATTCCACTCTCCAATACACACAGAACCGAAAACATTAAAGAGAATGCCATGTTTTGTTAGTCCATTTATAGTCTAAACAGAGGAGTCTGCAGTTTATCTTGAGGAAATAAAGATGCAGAAGTTAAATAGATCATAACAAGTAAAGTGCTACATAACCAATGAGGACGCAAGAATTAAACTTAACTCGCACTGTGGTTTTAACTAGGGATGTGCCGATCAGGTTTTTTCCTGCCGATCCCGATACCGATCACCCCTGAGGGAAAATCGCCGATTCC
>CAEGAF010000484.1:0-29381 GCA_903067075.1 Micropoecilia bifurca
CTCCTGACCCCCCCAAGGGTTTCCAAACATTTTCTGCCCCCCCCCCCCTCCCCCCCTGAATCTGAATCTGAATCAACTCTTTTTGGGGGCAAAATGAATATATGTAGCTGAACATAGACAACATCAGTGGCCTACAGGCTACTTGTTGAGCTTAAGGTGCTGTATTGATATTAGCTAGTCAATTTTTAGCAAACATTACCTGCATCCAACAGCTTCACTCAACAGTCTGTTAGTTTTGGGGGAAAACTGTGAAAGGTTCTTTGCGTTTTGTTGGTTTGCTGCCATGATTCTAACACACCTGCATATCTCTGCACAGCAGCAGCAGCAGGTCTCCTTCACGGCGAACAGGCGTATACCCAGCGCAGGGTCAAAGCGCTCATGTTGCGTTTAAGGGCTGCTCGGAAAAACATGTTAACAGTTTTAACTGCTGATAAAAGTGACAGAGGACACAGATATGGGAAGTGTGGAAACCCCTACTGTATCAAATTGACATAGGAATAACAGAGAGTTGGCCATTCTAAGATAAAAACCCAGCACATACAGCGTTCAAGTTTTTTTTTCATCCAGACGGCTTCCCCAGCCCTCCTGCAATGGCATGGCGCCCACCCTAGGGGGCGCGCCCCACAGTTTGGAAACCTCTGCTCTATGTGATGATAAAGTTGGATGAGTGCAGAGCTTAATGCCCTGAGTTTGCTTAGTTACTTGGGAATGAACGATATAAACACTTAACTTAAATAACATGTAAAATGTGTCCCTGAGCAAACCTTTATTGAAAGATTACTGCATCCTGCTTGAAACTCAGCTAAATGATATTTCTGCCATCAGCTGAACTGTTTTCCTTTGTGTTTCACTCTGGTGACAAAACAGAAACTTAACATTCACATCTTGTCTTCAGAGAAACTAAATTTAGTTTAAAACTTCCCTCCAGTTGGCAGCGTCCCAAAGATGCCAGAGGCTTTAAATGAGTTTGATGATTCATGTGACGTACATTTAACTCGTAATTCTTTCCATTTAGCAGGAACATCTGGACAGTTATATGACCAGATGAAATATGATGTTATCTACTTTGACGTTTTCTTTAAGAGGAATACATGAAGATGAAGTGGGAGAGCATGACTCAAACATGCCAAAAGTCATCTTGTAACCAGAGTTGGGTAGAAACTAACTACATTTACTCGAGTAACTTTTTTGGGGGAAAAATGTTACTTTTAGGAGTTTTGTTGTAACACTGTATTCTTTACGTTTACTGGAGTAAAGTTATGACAAAGCATTGTGACTCTCACTTGAGTAAAATTTCTGGGTTTTCTATTCACTGTGAATAACTTCACTGAACTAAAATCAAAATGTTTTAACAAAAAAAAATCACCAAACAAACACACACCTACAGTCTTTGCTAAAGTTTCATCAGCGACTTGGAAAACTGTTTTCTTTGCCTGATTTTGTTTGTTTCTAAATGATTTTCATAAATATTTTTGCTCATTAAAATACCAAAACCTCCACAAAGTTTTATACTTTGGTCCATCTGGTGATGTAACTTTCCAAGTATTAAATGTAAAAGCATTTTGATCAGTTACTCAGTACTTCAGTAGCCCTTTTACTAAATACTTTTTTACTCTTACTTTAGTAAAGTCTTGGATGTCGACTTTTTACTTTTACTGGAGTGAAAATATGAGCAATGCTTCTGGTACACTTTCTACTCACATCCACTTTACAGGCAAACATTTTCTAATATTGTTTTCTAATAGACCAAGAATAAGAAACTCTAGGTTTCCTCTTCCACTTCAACTCTGTTTATCTCGTTTCCTGGCTTCTACTGCTGTGTCTGTGGAAAACTATTAGAAAATATGTTTCAACATACTCAAGGCAAACAGCTGAGAAAATTCGAGAAAGAGGAGTTTTGCTTAATTAGCCAGATTCTGAGGGCTAAAATAAAACCTCATGCTCCTCCCATGTTAAAGTATCCCTGTTGCCTCTAATCTGTGAGTGTGAATGGTTTACAATCGCCACCCAAGTGCATTATGTTGACTTTAAGAGTCCAAGTTTTAAACTGTTAACCCTCATTGTCAAACACAGCTTGTTCTTGTTAGGTTTTTGACCGATGCTTTGAAGGAACACATGGCTCTTTAGCTGCTACATATCTCCTCTTTTTGTGTTTTTCCACTGTGCTAAAAGTCCGGCTCTACTTACGTAATAACAGGTGGTAAAGTTACAGGTGCATTTCCACTTCTGCTGAACATCGATGTGCAATAGGCTGTATGTAAACTGATCAAACATGATAAAATGTGTTCACACAGTCGGTGAGAATAGAATTTAAAATTCTCCTCCTCACACAAGCTCCTTTGTACTCCTTCCTGGAGGCCAACCAGTGAGAATATGCTGCAATCCACTAATTGTTCTGCTTTTTAACTCTTCATTAATATACAAAATACTCCTACATCGATTCTTCTGTTTCTTCTCAAACCCCCAGATGCTTGTACTGAGCTGTAGGTTCTGGTTCTGCTCGTTCTTCCTGTTAAAGGGGAGTTTTTCCTCTTCACTGCTGCTACATGCATGTTCGGTATGAGGAATTGCTATAAGGCAATGACACAATTGTCACTAGTTAGTGACTCTATGCAATCTGCTGGGTTTCCTTAGATACAAAACTTTTTAAAGTAATTTGAATAATTAACTGAGGTCAATTGAAATGGGATCGGTGATGTGAGGTTTGTGCTTTAAATGGACACGTATCCCTGATCAGCTTTGGCTCACAGTATTTACACATCACATCTGACCTGAGCTAAAATGAACAGTGGAACATCTACTTATGTTTACTAGCAATTCGCCTACTTTTCCTGCCATTTAGATGCTGCGTAGGAGACATAAAGTCCAGTCCATAGAGTCTGTCCACTGAAAACTTTATTTCTGCTCTTTGCAGAAGGGCAAATCAGGACAACTGGAGTTGTTCACATTATGAACTTTTTAAAAAAATTTATTAAGTTTGAAAGCAAATGTTTTTCTCCTGTCACAAACTTAAAAAAAATATGTCAAACTTTGTATATTGGCCCCTACACCGAAAATACTTTTAATACTTTTTTTTTGAGAAAGTGCTTAAGAGCTAGAGAGAAGATGTTCAGTTCATAAATGTCTCTCCTTATCTACAAAGAATTTCACATTCTTCCCCAACTGTCTCTTACAAGGTGAAACACCTGCTTTTAGCAAATTCTTCAAGGCTAAATAATTCATCTTAATTCAGGAGAAAAAACAAAATAAAAAAACACTCCTCAGGCATAACTATGCCTGCAGTTTTATGTTCATGTTTTTAAAAAGTACTTTTTGGCTTTTATCCAAAGCTGAAACTGATGATTTTGAAACCTAAAATTATTCATTATCATTTGTGATAGAATGCACCAAAAAAAAATAAGAAAACCATGATAAAAGAAAAACTTGCAACTACATCAATAACATCGTAAGAAATCTGAGCCACTAGAAAGTGAGTTTAATTTCCCTTTGGGATTAATAAAGTATTTTTGAATTTGAATGCAGGAACAATGAAGCCCGCACAACATTTATCCTGACTGGTTTATCCACTGGTGATTTTTTTTTTATCATGTCTGCCTAAAATTGTCAGTTTTCCATGAGTTTATTAGATGATATGAATTATCTATTCTCTAATCTCTCACTAATTAAAATGTCTGCTCTATACTAAGCTAAGCATCACTGACCGACATCAAGGAAGTATTAGTTACAACAGATCGACTTAGTAACTAAACAGCACAAATAAATATCCTTATCAAAAAATTATATGTTGCTTCATTGACAATTTATTAAATAAGAAAACGATTTTACCTTCTTACTTCCGGTTCTACGGAGGTCCTGCAATGGCGGTCGCTTCCGTTTTCTCCGTGGAAAGTTCGAGAACTCCAAGATCTGACGTGATTGGTCGATACATAAAGTCTAGGAAACGACAGAATTTGGGAACAATATTAGTTTTTTAAAGAGTGTATTAAAGATGATACCCTGTAAATCGGCTGCGATGAAAAGAAAGAGCTCTGAAGACACAACAAAAAGTTGGGCTTCGATACGGTAAACCGGCTACATTGCTATGAATGTCTGAGACGTTTGATTTCAAGATTGATCTTAAGAAATGCTACAATTTGTGACAAAGTGAGTGTCATATCTGCACTTTTAAAAGGAATTAGGCATTGAAATTAGTCAGGTAGCAATTCATCAGACAATAGTTCAGTTTAGTTTTTTCTATACGTTAGAATTTAAGGAAATACACTCCAATTACATAATATTCAAAATATAGTGCACACAAATTCAGCTCATAAAGTTTTAAGGCCAGGCAACTGCAGAACCTGAATTTCCGGTTTCCTATAATTTGTTATTAAATGCTTTAACGGCTCAAATATTTAGGCCATCATGTGAATAAAAAATATTGTTAAAACCAAAGCCTGTGCTTTTAGAAAGTTGATCTAAAAAATGTAATTTATAAACTGTTTAACTTACATAGTGGTTCTTTACTCTTCTAACCATTGTCATGTTAATGCATTTACTTACAGTGAGATGATTCCTAAAGGAGGAAGTGATTTCTGAAAGTTTGACAAAGGAAAATCGAGCCATCTTCATAAAGTTCATGTATATTTCTGTAGCTTGTCATGAACCAGTTTAAGTTTAGATGCAAATATTTCCTGTAAGTCAGCCTAGATTCTGTACCGTCTTCCTCATAGTAATAATGTGCTTTAACAGTCAATTAGCATAAGTTTTGATCAGCCAACCATTTCAAAACAGGAATTTGTTGATGTAAGCCTTTTTTTTTTTTTTTACCAAATTATATTTAATTGACATGAAACTTGATCAAGATCCCAGCAAATAAGGTCCACTTATGGAACTGGAGCCACCATTTTGTCTTCCTTAGTAAAAAAAAAGTATTAATTTTTTACATTTACTGTGTTACCTCAGACATAAAGGCTACATGAGATTAAGTAACTGATAATGTAAGACATTTTGAAGGTTGGATGTGTTGAGAGAAACAGAAGCGGCCAGCCTTTTAAATAACCAGAGACACTTGTGATGTTTTACAAAGTATGAACTTTGTGGTCCGATCTGCACCACTGTAACATTTCCTCTGTTATCGATTAACAGTAATCCCTCTCTGGACTAACCATCATCACATTTTGCTGTCATAAGAAGTGGACAGATGAGGAGAACAGTGGAGAAGCTGCTAAGGTTGCAGGTATCCACATGTCTGAATTTCCTAAACAAAGCCTCCGCCTCCTCTTTGTTGTTACTCTGATGAACACAGAAGGTGTCAGGTGACTTTAGAGCCGACGCCGCCCACCACCTTTAACACACCCACCTGAGCAAGACCGGACAAGCTGGATCTCACCCACTCAACCACACCTGGTTAACTGTTTTCACTTTTTATCCCAGGGCTAAAAAAAATACCAGCACAATGCATATAATAAAGTATTATGCACATGAGTTAACCTTGATAGTTAATAATAGATTTCTGTGAGGCATGGAAGATGACTACAAACTAAAAGCAGGAAGATGTAAAGTTAAAAAAATGAATTGGGGACATTCTCATATACTGAGATGAACAGCAGACCAGAGCCAGCATGTGAAATATGAGGTATACAGTATGTGGACGCTTTCTTTTCACTTTTCAGTCCATCGATTGTCACATCATTTCAACACTGTGGTATCATTTTCTGTGGGACTGACTGACACCCAGGCTTTATGATTCCCACCTCAAAACAACACTTTTTTTGTCATTTATAATTTTAAAATAGTGTATTTTAAAAATATTTAATTACATGACCCTATTGTCATTTGAGGGCAGAACCAAGAATCAAATATTGAAAATGCACTACGAAAGGGGGAAAAAAGATAGGATTAATTTGAAATAAAATAGCTGTTGCACGTTTTTGACGCCTGTGGTCTTCAGTTCTTAATACAATGAAACTAATAAGACTGTCTGTCTGAGTGGGTTTATATTTGATGTAACTTTTAGAATTTTTTTTTACATATTTGTTGAGACAGAACAGTATGAGACAGATAATGTGTGAAAAATCTGCCTTCTACTGCTAATTAGAAAAATAAAACAATCAGAGCTAGGAGGGGGGTCTTAGCGCTGTCAATCATGCCAGTGTGTGCAACTTCAATGTTGGCAGATAAACAGTTTTTCTGTAACAGTGAGCTATTTATCCACCATTAGTGCATTCTGCAGCGTGCTCACAAGGTTGATTGATAGCATTAAGACCCTCCTTTTTGCTCTGATTGGCTGCTTTTGGTCAGGAGCAGTGAACGTCTTCAGACAACAAAGCAGCAGGGAGAAGGTGGAGGAGTTAAATGCTATTACAGTCCGTAATTTTATTACAGACCGTAATAAAATTGTTTTTTTAAGGTTTGAGTCCATGTCAAATGGGGGTTTGACTAAAGAAGTTTTAAATGTTAAAGTTTTTATTTTTACTTTTTAATTTCTTTTTATTTCTCTTTCTCAGTGTTTTTTAAATCTCTTTCTCACTGTTTATTCAATGTCACATGCTGTTTTTATTTTAATTATGTAAAGCACTTTGAAATGCCTTGCTGCTGAAATGTGTTATACAAATAAAATTTGATTGGTTGATACAGATTATCTGTCTCATATTATTTTGCCTCTAGATAGTGAAAGTATTAACAAACATGTAAAAAACATGTTTTTATTTTTATTTTTAAATAAAAGTTACAATACTTCAGCTTTAAATGACATTTATATGGGATGGCCTGTTCACCTCTTCCCCCCACTCCTCCACCCCTTGGGGGCGCCACTGTCGGCCCCATGCACCCTTGCTCCGCCCCTGCTGTATTCCATGTACCAATACAAGGAGTTTTGTGTGAAAAGAAAATCTGAATTATGCATTTAATCTTGAAATTATTTGTATGGTTGCTGTATTTTCAACTTCGGGACCGGCCCAAGCAAAAAAAAAAAAAAAAAAAACAAAAAAACCAAAAACAAAAAAACCACCTCGAAGCTCCGCCGAGCTCCACCCTCACCACGTCAGTCAGACCCGACCTTCCACAGGTGTCACAACCTGGTTATTTCCACGGTATCAGCTGAGGGAGAACAGGGTGATTCCCAGACGACGGGCTCGTCTGACTCAGCCTCTTATTAGACCCAGAGTGTCGGTGGGGCCGCGGAAAGTTCCCCGAAGTTCGCCGGGGAGAGAGAGCGGGAGCGAGGCGGAGCTCCGGGACTCCCAGCGCCGATCTGCGGGCTCCGTGCGGACTCTGTGCGGGCGCTGAGCTCTGGGATGTCGGCCGTGAAGGCTCTGCAGCAGTGGTGCCGGATCCAGTGTGAGGGATACCGGGATGTGTCCATCACCAACATGACCACGTCCTTCAGGGACGGCCTGGCTTTCTGCGCCCTCATCCACAAACACAGACCCGACCTGATGTAAGTACAGCAAGACCGGAACCGCGCCGAGGTCCGGAGCTTTAAAACACAGGGGAGGATCTGTTTGCGCTTTGTTTTATTATGTTTTTACTGCTTGGGCTCCATCAGCGGGTTTATTTTCATTCAGTTTCATGATGGATTCAATAGGGAGGCATTTACGAGAGAACAAACCTCATCCGCGGGCGTCTGTGAAGAAGTTTGGGCAAAAAGTTGAGCTGTGGACTCAGTGGAGCTCATGGTTCAACGGGACTGATCTGGTGAAAGATGAAACTTCACCATCAGTATAACTTTGTGAGAGTAATAGTTAGATATTACAAATGTTAAATGCTTAACAAAAATGCACATCAGCAGAATATAATTGAAAAGCTGCTGTCAGTAATTCGATTCAAACACTGAAATATGCCAAACTTAAATTCTTTACAGTGATATAAGTCTGTTTTTATTCATTTTGATGATTTGGATCATTTCTAATTGTAATCATCAGTCAATTTGAACACCACATGAAACCAAAACTAAACCACTGATGGGTAGTTGATAAGAAGCAAAGGCCAAAGTGCTGCATCTAAGCATATTATTGGAAAGTTGAGTGGAAGGAAGAAAGTATGGTGAAGTAAAACTCAGGATTCAGGGAGATCAAAATGGTGTAAACTGCAGTTGTGGCCACTACTTAAAGAGTCATTTGTGCAAAACAAGGACCAGTCAAGTATTGAGTTCAAGTACAGTACATAGTAATACTTTTCAATTACTGACAAATCTGTAGTAAAATAATGTTTTTTTGTTGATCTTTAGATACACAAGAACTCTTGATGCTGTTCAGAATAGAAAGATTTGAGGACAAACTTGGTGTTAAACTTTGTCAGCAAAATGATCAGATTACATGTTTGTTTTTTGAAAACCTGTGTAAGAATAAGTCATTTCTTACTCAACTTTACAGTTCCACTATCTGTTCTTATCAGTGCGTCGTCTGCAAAAGTTGCTTTTGAGACAAAGTAAAAGCTTCTGTGAAATGTTCGAGAAGGGGTTGGGAAATGCAGGATCATTTCTCAACAGTTCCAGAAAGCAGGAAGAAGATTTATTTATAAATCTCCCTTATTGGAAGCAAAATGTAACTTCTGTAGCGTTTCTCTCTCACATTCTTTTCTCATGTTATCTTTGGAGAAGAAGGGGGGGGAAGTCTGCTCTTGCTTCTGATGACATTTTTCAAAACAAGCAGCTTTCATTAGGGCAGAAATATGTAAATACTGTCGTTGGTAACGCCAGAGCATCGCTGGGACATGAGTAAACTCGATACGAGTTCACTCTCAGATTAATTACTTAGCTATTACAAAGATTTTACTTATCACATATTGAACCCTGGCCGGCTTCCACCTTCGTTTTTTCCTCCTTGACGTTTCTTTTACGGCAGCGTCGTATCAAGCGGAGATAAAAGCCGCTCTCAGTGTTTTCTCCATCCCAGCCTCCACCAGCCGCCAGACCGCAGAATTGCAGCGCATTTTAATTTTAGTCGTGTTTCTGGAGCTCTAAGCGGTGGTTAAATGCGCCGCTGGAGTTGCTCAACAACGGGCTGTATGATTTCTGCAGCTTTGTGTTGGTTTCAGTTTTGGATGCATGGGATCAGTGACAGAGCAGACAAACATCTAGTCTGACTCACTCGTACTGTCCTGTCATGGTGAAGAGAGGGAACTATGCATGACTAAAGAACACATGTCACTGCTCCAAAACTAATAAAGGTAGCTGGGAAAGTTTGAGCTCATGTTTCTTTCTTCTTCTCCTTTTTTTTATTTCTTTGTTGCAGCAATTTTGATTCCCTGAAGAAGGAAGATGTCTACGACAACAACAAGCTGGTAAGAAGTTCTAAGGGTTTTTAGCTCTGGCTAACAAGTTTGTATCATAAATATTCCGTCTTGTACTTCATTACATTTGGGTGAGTCCCAGCAACTGCTGTTGCAGCACAATAATGGTTTTGTTTTGGAAGTCCAAGCTGAGAACAATTGTGGGAAGAAATGATGTACTGCGTGTCATAAAGGATGGCCTAATGTTTGGTACACAAAGGGAGATAATAAAGGAAGCGCTGTGGCTCTTGGACTGTTTCAACAGCTCTTATCCAGGCTGCCGGTTTGATACTTTTCCTGTCATTTCACTCACTTCTGAACCTACTTAGCAAACACGACTGTCAGAAAATTCCCAGAAGAATTGTTTGGGTTTATAAATGGGGAGTCTGGCTCAGCATTGGAGGATGGATGTGTGGTACAGATTCTCCTGTTTAAAGATATTGTTACTCTTTGTTTTGGACCATCAGCAGAAGTCTGTTAGGTTATTTTTAGTCACTTAACATGTTTTGTTTTTTCTTTTTGTACCTATTGAAACATTGTTGCCTGATTTAATTTCTCCTGTTGGTTTAATTTTTAGCTGACTCACTGATAATCCTGGCAGCATTGGTAACAATTTCTTAAAGGGGCAGCATTACGTGAACTTTTTTGAGCTTTACGTTATTGTGATACGTTTTTTAGCCATATAGTCCAGTCCCAATCTGGACGATATCTCGACGACAAATGGATGATGAAACAAAGGTGTGTGTTTTGTTGAGTCACTTTGCCAACATTAAATGTACAGTTTTGCCAATCTGATTCCAGCTGCATTTATTTGTTTAATTATGAATGTGGGGGAAAAAAGCAGGAAATGAAGAAACGTCTGCTACACTCAGTGAAACGAAGTCATTTCAAGGTTTTTCCTGAAACTCAGTAATCAGTTTGGTGAAAGACTGACTCCACTGAGCATTTTTAGAAAGTGGCAAGGCAAGTCAATGACAAAGTGAGTTTTGAAAGGCTCTGCTAATGATCTGATTTCTGATTAAGTCGTGTCTCTGGTGGTCACTGGCAGGCCTCAGCTTGTTTTGTTTCCATTGAACTGCTGAGTGAGAGTCAAACCTGGAGTTGCCAAACTGCTCCTCGCCGCCTTTCGTTCTGCATGAGCTGTGAAAAAACAGGCTCTGAAATGTTTTCAATACCAGGCATGCAAGAACAAATTTCTGAAGATGAGAAAGCATGATCACTTTTCTATTGATATTTAAACTTATAATAATATTCAATATTTTTTGCCGCACCGAGGCCTAAGAAAGCCAAAAACTCTTACACAAAGTCAGACAGCCACCTCTTTATTACTTTGTCAGTTGTCTGGTTTTGTTAAGCTACAAAAGATGACATCGTTTTGAAATTTTGTTGGTTAAACATCTTTTATGTCCTTTTCTTTTCCATTTCCAGGCCTTTAAAGTTGCAGAAGAACAACTGGGCATTCCAGCTCTGCTGGATGCGGAAGACATGGTGGCTCTCAGAGTTCCTGACCGCCTCAGTATCTTGACATATGTCTCTCAGTACTACAACTACTTCCATGGACGCTCCCCTAGTGAGTTCTAACCCAGCTTTATTACCTCAATCTACGTTTTTGTCCGGCTTTTCTCATGTAATTGGTCTACGTCTGTGTTCAGTTGGCGGCATGGCGGGTATAAAGCGTCCGGCGGAGGGCACCAACGACGAACCTTCAGGGAAGAAGAACCAGGCGGTGACTGCCAAGGTGTTTCCAGGATCTAACCCCAGCAGGGAGAACAGTCCTCCCCGCTCTGACAATGTTACCAAGCCGTCTCCGTCGCCTAAACAGATCAGGAATTCAACAACGCAGGTAAAGACACTTTCAGGCTGCATTTGGGACTCGCAGGTTGGGTGATTTTTTTTTTTGTGCTTATTTTGAGAAGTATTCACTCACAAAATGCAAAATTGTATGTGAAATCTATTGTAAAAATGACATAAACGACTCCAGATGAAGGATTCTTCATGTTGTTGTTGTCACAATCACCAATTTTGCCGGACGATAAAGTTGTTATCGCGATGAATGATAATATTGTTGACCATTTTCATGTAATATGGAGGTAATAATGGCATGATAACAATGCATCGATGAACTTTAGATTCTAATGAACATGTAACACTGAAACTGGAAGACATTTTGAAATATTCAAAATAAACAAAACAGAAACGACAACAAAAAAATAAGTTGACGCCACTGTAAACAACTTTGACTTTAAAAAATTGCTAGTAACAGACTGAAGACTTTTAACATCCAGTTTCTATTAGAAAGAGAGAAACAATAAATCATGCAGATGGAAATGATTGAGCTTGTTTTATCATGCAATTTATTGATTTATTGGGACAAGCCTAATCGTCATCTATATGAATTTCCCAAAAAAGGTAGATGTCCTCATTGCTGTCTTTAAAGAACTTCCTCATTAACTGACATCTTCTTTGTCTTTCAGGAGCATCATGTTGAGAAATCTCAAGCAGGAACTTTAAGCAACAAATGTGTGTTGTGTAACAAGCACGTTCACCTGGTGCAGCGACACCTAGTGGAGGGAAAGCTCTATCACAGGAACTGTGCGAGGTAAGGACACCAATGGGAGAATAGATCCCTGAAATTCATTCAGGTTGATGAAATGAAAGAAATAATTTGGAAGTCTGGAAATGAGGCTGAGTTGCTGTGCATTTTAAGTGTAGATCAGGAAAATTCTTCAAAATATTTAATTATCTGCAGTGCCAAATATATTTGATTGGACTCAGAAGACACATTGAAGTTCCTTGTTTCGGTTTGAAAATCGCTGGGATTTTCTCATATTTGTTTTTAACAAAGAACGATGATACAAACGTATTTTAATTCAACCTTAATGTCTTCATTGAATTTAAATCCAGTCTTTGACTAGGCCAATTGAAAACCTTCATTTGTTTTTTTGTGCCATTCAGAGGCGGAGCTATCTGGATTATTGTCCAGACTGCAAACCTCAAGTATGTTTGAACTATTCTCTTTTGAAATGCTGTGTTAGTTTGACATCAGAAATAACTGGACTTGGTGATTGGGAACATTTTTTCCAGTCGTTCAAAAACTTCAACAGAGTCCATGGCTGGAGGAAGTAATTACTTCTCAATAGCCGAAGGTCCAGGCGTTCTGCACCTATCTGTACGAAGCAAAGCGTAGAGAGTTGTTGTTTTTTTACCATACTAATTAGCATTTTTTGATGTTGAAATTTGATGCTCTGAAGCATTTATTTGTGACCACAAAAGTAAAAACAGAAGAATTCTGTACGACCAGTTCAAAAAAATATTATCTATTAAAACCACGTTTTTTCTCCTGCATTTCAGGTCTCTTTCGACGAACACGAACTCCCTGTTTCGCGATCTTCCAACAAACACCCACATTTCCAAATTCAGTCCCCAACCCGAACCCGTTAAACCCGCCATAGTGGCTCCGGCTAAAACACCATCCAGACTTGGGCCGACGTGGGCGACGGAGAAGCCCGGCTCTCCTCCGAACGGCTCCAGCTCGTTTTCTGCTTCAACTGTCTCAGCTCCTGCTTCTGTTGTTAAGGAAACCCCGAAGGTTCCCGTGTCCAAACCGCCTACCTTTACGACGGGCGTCAACACCAACCCCACGGCTGCTCCCCGGACCTCCGTCACCGCGGCCAAAACGTGGGAGTCGAAGATGAAGTTTTTACAATCAGATGACAGTGCCAACCACGAGGAGAAAAAGACGTCAGTCTTTCGTACAACTGTGAATAAAGGCCAGACCACGAACAGCAAGGGGCAGGAAGTGTTGCCGGGTCAGACTGTAACCATGGTTGTCAATGTTAAAGATGTGGATAAAGGGGGCGCAGCTAAAACTACTGTTGCGGGTAGCAAGGCGAGTACAAATGCTAAAGAGTACGACGATAAGACGAGAGCAACAGCAGCAGCTTTCATCTCCAAGAAACTTCCTGAGGAGAACAACAACAACAGCAGCAGCAGCAGCAGCAGCAACAAGCCACCGTGGACAAACGTAGCGCTCCGAAAAACTGACAAGTAAGCCTGTAAACGGAGGAATTCTCCTTATTGCTGCAGTATGTAACTTTGACTAAAACATGTCTTTATCAGATTTGTTAAAACTAGCAAAGTTTGCATTTACAGTAAAATTGCGCAACTGAAATTAGGAAAATAAATCCACTCTATGGGAACAAGACAATTTTGAAAAAAAACTCACGATTTTCAATAAAAGGTTTTTGCACTGCGATGAGGCGAGTTTTCAGCCGTATTAAAAAACATTATTCTCATTACAAGTCACATGATCAACAGCCAGATGTTACTACTGGCGAAAACCACAAAGAAGAAGACAGGAAGTAGAAACTGGATGATGGTTGGTTTTTGCTCTCACAGCATCACAGTTTATAAAAGGTTGTGTCATTCCAACCTGTTGAAATCATAACTCTTCTGTAAAATGGCCGTCTACAATTTCCCAAACCTTCACATACGTAGACACTCCCAAGTTTAAAGGGCTTGTTGCTTCAACGATTGAATAAGACGATAATATATCTCATGTAACTGTCTACCTCTGTCACTGACATGATTTAGTGTGAATAAGCTTATTCATGTTTGATTTTAATTGTATTTCTTATTTTAATGGAAACACCTCAATTGCAAAATAGTGTTCTTTTTGACATTAGCAGAAAATAGACAAAGTATAACAGTATAACATGAGACAATCTGTGAAGATTGCCTTCTGCTTGAGCTACTGTTGCCATCTGAAGAAATGTACAGCTCTCAGTCAAACAACCAAACAGAGCTTGAAGGAGGGTGTTGGTGCTGTCAATCATGATCATGTACGTGCTGCTCAATGTTCTAACGGAACTTTAACTCACCGTTAAAGGAAAACCATTTATCCACGTCATCGGTAGTCATGCTACCTAGCTTTAGCATTCATGGCAGGCTCTGCTGTGGTGAACCAGCTTTAACAAAGCAAAGAGAGGAGGAAGTTGTAAGCGGCTTGTAGGCAAGGTTGATCGACAGCACTAAGACCCTCCTCTTGCTTCTGATTGGCTGTTTCTGACAAAGTGGTGTATTTCTTCAGATGGCAGAGGAGCTCTCATTCTTTTTCACGGATTATCTATCTTATACTTTACTGTCACAATTTAGTGACAGTTTTAATAAATATGTAAAAAAAATAATTTTTTTTAAAGTTACATACTTTAACTCTGTCACGTCTAACTTCTTGTGATAAAGAATGACTTTAAGTGAGTTTAATTTGTTGTGTTCAGACCTCTGGAGGAGACGCCAAAGAAGACTGAAACGGGGGGGATTAGGGGAAAGGTGAAGCTGAAGGCTGACCCGTCTCTCCTGGCGGATCTGCAGATTCCAGAGCCTGAAAAGTCTTTAGCCGGTCGGAGTGGAGGAGCAGACAAAACTCCAGACAGGGGAGGCCTGAAAACTCCCCAAACCTCCCACAACACATCAGGTCAAACACACTTTCAAAGAGTTATTATCTAATCTGACTTGGCAGTTTAAAGGTTTTATTCAGGCGTGGAATGTATCTAATTCATTTAAAGTCACAATGTAAATAGCTAAATCTTTGAGAAGGAATTTTTTTGGTGACAGAAATATAAAGGGAGTGAAGTGACACTTAGACTCAGCAATGTCTCTTTAATTGTATTTAAGAGACATTGGTTAAGCTGGTTAAGAAAAACTTAATCAGCTGAAGTGTCTCCTATTAGTTGCCTACAGGGCCATCTGCTGGATACATTTGGATAAGGCACCATATTTCACCCCCTACCTCTCAGCCACTAACCAGTGTATATGCATGTCATTGAAACAAAATTAATTAATTTAGAAGAGAATAAATATAATGCATAAGTAAATCCATTGCACCTAATCCACCTAAGGCCAGATGAGAATCCAATTAATAACTGGACAGGGGAACGTTGGTTGGTCATGTGTGAAATCATCTGCTTTGTATTTTTCCCCCTCTGGGCTACATGATTTTAAGCCCATGAAGTGGCTGCATCATTAACCTGTGAGTAAAACGAAGCTTCAGATGCTTCATTGGTCCATTAAAAAATAAATAAATACAATTGGTTGAGTTCTGGATTATTCCAGAAGATTTAATGTCCTTCATCAGGATCTCAGAGTGGCTTTAAATGTGACGGCTGTTCTGTCAGTACAAACAGCTACATCAACGTTTCAACTGTCTGGCGTTTTATTTTGAAGTACATAGATCCCTCTGGTAACTAAATAAGACTTACAGCACCACACAGTGTGTGATAGTTACAACACTGTTCTTGGTTTTGGAATTATTTGGACTCCAAATGTACTTCTTTTGATTGCTGGCACCAAGTTTAATTACTTGTTTCCTGACTATAACCCAGAATGCATTTGGTTTTCCCATTTCTTCAAGATCGCATTAGTGACAAAATATTTGTTTTTAATTAAAAAATGTATTGTTGACAAAATAAGAAATTCTTTATATATTTTAGTTTTTTTTTGTTATACATTTTACATAAATTCCAAATATTCTGTGTACTTATAGGCCCTAAGCATTTTTTAAATGATATTATGGACTTGAAACCTTCATATACTGGTAAATGACAAGTTTACACTGCAAAAACACAAAATATTATCAAATATTTTTGGTGTAGTTTCTAGTAAAAATAGGTTGGGGTTCACCTAACCCTTAGACAAAACTGAATAATAGGTAACTTTTCGGTGAAATATAAGAGCTTGTTTTAAGTTAGTGATTCTTTAATAATCTGGCAATGGAACAGTATCAGTTCCACTGGCAGATTGTTTATGTATAAGATGGGAAAAAATGTTTTATTATAAGGGAAATAATCTGCCAAAGGAACTGCTACTGGTATTTAGGAATTACTGACTTAAAATAAGCTCCTACATTTTGCTTGTAAGTCAATTTTGTCTTATTTCAAGTGTTCAAAGATATTTGCGCCAGAAACTAGACCAGAATTACTTGATAAAATTGTGTTGTTTTTTTTGCAGTTTAGTGAAGGAAGATGACCAGATGAGTTAAAATAAAAAATGTATTTGATGTTTTTTGTTAGCTTGTTATATACATAATATAATTTATTTTTATTAATTTATTTTTTTTGCAGCATCAGAAAATGAGTTTCCTGGAGCCTGGAGGTCAAAGCTGAAGCCCATCTTCAAAGAAGCAAAGTGAGCCATTCTACTAACTGACATTTAATAATTTTTTTTAATCGGCTTGTTTTTATCTTTTTGTTAACATCTGTCCACTAGTGACTCCCTCCCTTTCTGTTCAAACAGCAGGGAGTGTTTGTACATAGCTGTCCTCTCAGCACACTGACATGGAGCCTTAATTGTTGGAGATCTTTCTTCCCTCCTCATGTCTTGTCCGTCCCTCCTGTCCCTCCATCCGTCCTCCTGCAGGACGCCTGAACCTGCTGCTCGACCAAATGGCCCAGCCGTCATTTGTTGTCGCCGCTCTCCGTCTCTCCCCTTCCGCCCCAAATGGCGTCAGGGCGGAGCGGCGTTCTCCGCGGTGCAGCATATGCTCCTTCCAAAGAATCCTCTCTCCTTTTTCCTTCGCCTTTCATAAATCAAAACTTAGAAATCCTGTGGCAGAATCGGGGTGGACTGAAGTGAGGTTGATTAAATTCTGGGTTTCTTTACCTAATTTTAATCTTGTCTGTTCAGACCAGCAGGTCTTCCTCAGTCTTCGCCTAAACCATACAGCAACGGAGCGACGAGGACTTCAGATCCCTCTGCTGGGCCTCCGGCGGTCAGCGCCATCCATTCTGTGTCAAAGGGTAACGGCGACATCAGCTGCTCTGGGATTTCAGTTTTCATTTGTTAAAGGAGTTTAGAATAATCAATGTTGCATCCACATTTTGAATTTGATCTCTAATCAGAATCTCAGAACGGGCCGAAAGAGCAAAGTCCCAACGCCGCCAAGTCCGAGTCAAAGAATGCTAAGGTATGAGCCTTAAGAATTAGGCCTGTCACAGTAATCAGTAAATCACCTCATCGCATGACAAATGAAAACAAACTCAATCATATCCATTTGCATGATTTATTGTTTTTCTCCTTTCTCTCTTTCTATCAAAAACTGGATGATCAAAGTCTTCGGTTTGATTCTTTGGTCTCAGTTTTGTTTGGACTTCACTCTCCATTTTATTTGATGTTTCTGTTGTTTCTGTTTATTTATTTTGGATATTATAAATATTTTCCAGTTCAAGTGATAAATGTTCCAAGGTTTCCCCCAGATGACTTGCTAAGCCCAGTGGCTGTGTGTCAGGGCAGCCATTCATCCAGTGATCTGTCGTGTTTTTGAGTTCAAAAATATTTAAAATTGACAGGAAATTTTAAAATATCACTTGATAATTATGTGCTACTGAAAGATCGGAAGATTAATACCTAAACAACAACTATAAAGTCTTAAAAATGCAAATATTTTAAAAAGACTTAAATAAATAACCAATGTTTAGCCTGGTGGAGGGACAAGAAAAGCCTGGTGGCCCTCCAGGCTTTTAATACACTGAGGGAAACACCTTTCAAGATGAAACTGACTAAAGGTGAAACAAAAACAGATGTAAAAAGACAATTTTTCTTAAATTTGGAAAGATGAGTAAAGTCTGAGTGCAATCCTACGCCGTTAAAAAAAACCCAGAGGGCCCATCTAAAAAAATAAATGTGTTAAATCTGTGAACTTTTAAAAACAAAAAAACTTGACACAAAACTTTGCTCACCTATGCGAACATCTGCAGACGAAGCCCGGCTACATCCCCAAAGAGGACATGATCCGGGAGCTGAAGGAGATTGAAGAAAACCTGAACGAACTGGAGAGGAGAGGAGTGGAGCTGGAGCTGAGGCTGCGCAAGAGCGAGGAAGGTGAGCCAGCGACTCCCAGAATGCAAGTCTGGAGGGAAACGTAAGGGCAGGGAGGGCGACTCTGATCGGACATGTCTGTGGTATGACAGAGGGCGCCGACGACGACGAAGACGAGCTCATGGTGGAGTGGTTCACCTTGATCAGAAACAAGCAGGTGGCCATGCGCCGTGAGTCGGAGCTTGTGTATATGTGAGTACACACACACACACACACACACACTGGTTAGGAAAAAGGGGTTTTCAGTAATTAGCGGAACAGACTTGTGGCCAGAAGGTCGACAGTTTGAGGTCCCTCCTCTATCCCACAGCGAGGAACAAGGCAGCTGAAGCCCCACTGGCCACACTGAACAAACAGTGGCTGGAATCAGGATGTCGTTCAGAAAAACAAATTTACGACCTTGGATGTACTGGGTGTCATCGAAAACTATAAACTAAAAAGTACTTTGTTGTAATCTCTTAAAAAGAACAACAACAAAAAAAAAACACATCAAACAATTGATAGCAGATCCAAAATCCACATTTAACACAGTCTGTTGTATCGTATCTTTGAAAGGATCATAGTAGAGGAATATATTTTTACCAGGGTGTCGACACATCCTTAAAGGTGCAGTACGTGACTTACAGAAACATGTTTCTTCCTTAATAAAACTGTTGCCGTGGCATAAGAGATAATCTGTGGGGAGAAAAAAAATCAACTCCTCCACCACCTCAGTCTGCAAAACTGTGCCACAAACCTGGTCAAAACAAGCAATCAGAGCCAGGGGCAGGGTCTTAGCGCTGTCAACCAAGCTCATGTATGTGCTGCTCAATATACAAATGGCAGAGAAACAACTTACTATTCCAGGAAAACCGTTTATCCACCGACAGGGAGGTCATGCCAACTTAAGGTTGTTTAAATTACAGCAGTTCATAATAGCTTCTGATTCAAGGCAAATCAAGCTAGAAATTCTTTGCAATTTGTTTTAAATGAGCTTGTTTTTTTTTTTTGTTTGTTTCCTTTTCTCGTGTCTGCAGAGGACGAACTCAGGATCTGGAAGAAGAGCAGCCCAGTGTGGAGCAGGAGCTCAGGAGGCTGATGGATAAACCAGGTGAGTTCAGTAGAGGAGCAATGTCATCGGAAAAAACCCAGAGTTCTGCGGTGCGACTGAAATACTGTCGTGTTTCCAGAACATTTAAAAACGTTCCAGGACAGACGGAGGGAAAAGCAGCTCATGGACAAACTCATAGGGATCGTCAACGATAGAAACGCCATCGTAGAAGGTCTGGATGAGGACAGGCTCAGGTATGTCCTCCTTGTTTTCTTTTTTAAAGCTACGGTATGGATCTGATGTAAACCACAGAGCTCTGAATATGATCCTCATGTAGAATCCTCATATTTCTCCTTACAAACGGAGTCTTTCCACACACACTCATTCTAAACTTGTTTGCTCTTTGTCCTTGTTTTTCTTTTTCTACAGGGAGGAAGAGGAGGATGAGGAGCTAAACAAGATGATGATGAATTTCAGTGAGTGTCTCCACCTCCCCCTCTCTCCATTATGCTCATTATTAATCAAAACCTCGTTGTCGCTGTGATTATAGTCGGCGTCCGAGTGAACAGATTTCAGGTTTAGCTGAAGTGGATAGAACTTGGGGAAAAGTTTGTCTTTGTGAACTTGAGGTGCATTTTTAACGAGTGTTGCCGGGTGATGTTTTCAGCTAATTTGATTTAATGTCTGCTAATGGAAAATGGAATCAAATGTTAGGAAAAAAACAGAGAAAAAAAAGCTTTTGTCGCATCTTTGTTAGACAAAATGGTTAATGCGGCCGATTAATTTGACCCTTTTGAAAACTCTGTTGGTCATTTGCAATTCATGATCGGGAACCCGGAGCGGAACATTGTGGAGATTTATTGAAACTCGGTGAAAGGTCAGCGATTAAACGTGGAACGTGGGCTAAAGATTAGCCATTTTGCTTTAATGCATTCATGAAGTTCATGACAAACTTTCAGTAGTTTTTTTGGTTTTCTTTACTCTGTTTAAAGGCCTATTTTGATTTTGTTTTTCTCTTTCCCTACCAGACATAAAGAAGGACAAAACCAAGAGAAAGTCTCAGAAATTCCGACTGTTCAGCTGGGGAAGCAAGAAGGACGCATGATGCTCCTGGAAACCAACACCACCTTGTTTTCACAAGCTGCTTCCTCTGATCACTGTCAATTACTGGGATGACATCAATACTGTGTGTGTGTGTGTGTGAGTGTGTGTGTGTGTAGAAATGAGAGAAAGAGCCACCATTGTCAGTGATGAGATTTACTTCAGTACTCCAGATGTTTATTTTAATCTTGTTCTTGTCTTCTCCTGTTCACTTTATACCCCAACATTCTCAGCTACCAGATGTTAGCTAACATCTAACAGGTATTTCCTTACTTGCATAATGTATTCAATACTGTATGTATTCTGTAATGCATAATGGGTAAAAACAAAAACAAAAAAAACTCAAGATTTAATTCTGAGTTATTTGGCTCAGACTGTACAAAATGATTGTTATCAGAAGAAATTATGACCAGGAATTTCTGTGCTTTATCTTTAGCAAAGCCACAGTTACTGGCACCCTGGTGAAAATGTTTACAAACAACTTATGCTAGCATGTTCACATCAAGACGCACCTTGTTGCTCTAGTGCTAAGGGTAGCACTAGAGCTGGAGATTGAACATGTATTTTGAGATTTCTAATTCACCTAATGTGCGAGTTTCATCGGCAGATAACTAATCCTCCATGACATTTGCCATAATTACACAGATTTGTTTCATCTTAAAACTATCCCCAAAACAACCTATAGTGTTTCATGCCATATCTGAGGATTTAGTCTTTTGTCATGTTTCAGTTTGGTTGTTGTTAATGTACAAGTGTAAAGTAGATGACAGGATGTGCAGCGCTGTCTGCTGAATGGAAATGTTTAGTTTTGCTGGATAGTGCTTGAATGAAGTTTGATTTGTGACAGAAGACTACTTGTGGTTTAGTTCAGCTAGCTGTTAGCTCTGAAACAGCTAGCAGATGTTGGCTAACTTCTAACAGACTGTTAGATCTGCTTTTAGCAGATGTTAGCCTTTAAAAGGAAGGCACTAAGAGAGCTAGCTCCTGTGTTTAAGTTATTGACTTCGTAGTTTCTACTTTGTTGAAATTATAATACTATGTAAAGGCTGGTCATGTGGAAAATCATCCGGTTTGTTGTTAAATTCCTCTATAAATGAAATATTTATAATCTTTTTGGAATGATAGCCATCCAAATAACAGTATGATCCAAAAATGTTCTTGCCGTGTAAAATGAAAACGAATAAAAATTCGTTTTCATTTTACACGGTTTTCTTATTGCAGTAGCAATAAGAAAACCAGTCATTTTCTTATTGCTACTGCATTAAGAAAATGACTGGTTTGTCTCATGTGACCTTTATGTGTAATTACATGTATTTCATTAATGAGTCACCAGATGCGGTTCACATTGGACCTCAATATGGGTACGTTTGTAATATTTTTATTCTGTATTAAATGTATATGGCCATAAATAATGTTTTTTGTTTTTTTTTAAACCAACAAACATTGGTTTATTTCTTTAGGTTGATCAAACTAAATTAGATGTCAAGCTAAATTGATGTTTAAAAAAATTGACTTGGACATTTTTAGAATAATAATTTCATTTGTATAGTGTATAATATTATAAGTATGATATTGAGTTGAATAACACATTGTGAAGTATAAATATAAACAACTAGGATAAGTTTCAAAAAATGTTTTAAATAAACAAATATATAATATCAGGCACTAAATTTATGCCAATTTCGCCTGTCATGTAACTTACAAGTAAAAAGATAACTTGAACACAAATCATAATCTATTATGTTAATTTGCTTTTGATTTTATTTTCCCAAATTTTGAAAGAGGAAGATAAATGTCTGTGCTGCACTTGCATTGTCTCCAACCACTGGGAGGCAGCATACGACTTTATGAATCCAGTACAGTTAGTGCTGACACTTTGGTTCATTTAAAGAACAGACTGGTGGTCAATCTCATAATCTGAGTGACAAAGTGTTTTTGGGATTTGTAGTGAATTCATTTTGGATTTTGTTTTTATTCCCTAGACATGTTCTAGCTTTCAAATATTCCCATATATTTCAAAAATATAAAAATTTAAACGTAAAAGGAAAACAATCATGAAATAATATTGTATTATTGGAAAAATCTTAAAATTCTCCGTTAAATCTCACTCAAACAATAATCAGAATGTTATTATTGGTGCACACTTAAAAAAAGGCTGATGTTCACTTTTATTAAAACAGATCTAATCATTTTATCTCATACTCAAAAATATAATGAACAGCATGAAACCACACACTGCAGAAACAAAACCTTACCAGGTGTTTTGGTCTATTTTCTACTGCAAATATCTCACGACACTTGAAGCAATACACAGCTAACTTTCAAATAACCTTTCAACAAGATATAGGAACTTGCCGTAAGTCAATAATTACTTAATATTATTTCACTTATGGAAAAAAATGCCTTAGTTGAAATGAATTAATCTGCCAATGAAGCTAGTAATTTTTCATCAATATTAAGGAATTATTGACTTAAAACAAGCTTCTATGTCATGCTGAAAAGTTACTTGTAAGTTATTTTTGTCTTATTTCAAGTGTACTAAGAAAAGGCACTAGAAACCAGACCAAAAATACTTGGTAAGTTATTGCTTTGTTTCGGTTTATTGCTTTTAGGGTTGCAGCTATACGTTCTGGGTCCTTTTTGTCTCTTCGGTCTCTTCACAAAAACTTTGCATCAAGCTCGTCCTCGTCAACTCAAAAAGCCACAGGTAAAGTTTCGCAGGTGTTAAACAAACACTGCATTGCAAAGCTGACAGCAACCAGACGCAGCAATGAATCATTTTCTGCTGAAGTTTAGTTATTCTCCAACAGGAGACAGGGTACAGAGTGGGGGGAGAATGCAACAAAATCGGGGAAAAAAGAGCAAGGAAATGGGCTTTTAGGTTCTCCTTGACTTGTTTCATTTTTTTTAGTGTGAAAACACAAAACAGTGTAATCTTCCTCTAAAGGCAACATCTGTTCCTGTTGTTATGTGTGAAAATGTT
The DNA here is from genome assembly GCA_903067075.1 of Micropoecilia bifurca. NCBI lineage: Eukaryota > Metazoa > Chordata > Actinopteri > Cyprinodontiformes > Poeciliidae > Micropoecilia > Micropoecilia bifurca. The sequence continues at coordinate 23,235 of CAEGAF010000484.1, forward strand.
TGTTGATTCCTCCCTCAAAGCGTGATAAAATGTTCCATCGCTGCGCAGCTGTGTGTCTGAATCAATCATGTCTCAGTTTAACTTGGGAACATGTTTATCTTTGAGGGGAGAAAATGTGCCTTGAAGTCGACTCAGTGAGGTACAGTCGTAATGTTGGGAGACTCCGGTTTAAACTCAGAGCAGCGTGATTTTAAAGTGCAGCGCTGGGAAATTGGAGAGTAAACGGCTCTCTGGCCGTGTAGAGGAGTCCTGGTTGAACTGGGAAAAAAGTCTGCCTGTGTGTAATAAGAGGCTTCACCAAGCCAGAGTTGTATGTTTTAAATAACTAATAGAGGAGAAGGAGAAAAATTAGTTTCTCTTGTTTTTTTTAGTACAATTGCCAAACCAAAGCAGAGACTCTGGAGCCATCAGTTTCTAAAGCTCTCAGCAGTAATGACCTTACAAAGTTGAGTGTGATAAAAAAAATTAAAAATTTTCCTGAATGTGATTCCTTCATCCGGCACAGAAGGTTGACCCTGATCTGTGTTTGGATTGTGTGTTTGGACTCAGACAGTCGAACTGTCTGAGTTATTGAAAACATCTTAATCTTTATGTTTCATGTTAGACCCTGACCCAACCTATCGACTGAACCAAGTGTTCCCTTTTTTATTACCAAATATTAGACATCCTTCTAGCGTAAGTCTCTCTTTTTCTTTTGTTTTGCCAAAAGATGATTTAGGTAAAAAAAAAAAAAAACTTTAAGCAAAGACGAATGTAAACGGATTCGCACCATGAGCTTTCTAAGGTAACTGTAGGTAAATCTTTACTTAAACCGTCTCTTGATCAACATTTTTTTCTTCATTTATTTATTTCAAATATGATAGAAGTATAAAATCACACACAAGAATGAGGAATACAAAATACATATTTCTTGTACCACAATAATCTTAACATGGTTGAAAAGGAGCAGGAAGCAATAAGAAACGTACAAACTTCTACCCCATAAACTCATACAATTTTTTCAGATGGACCGTCATTATTCAATAATAATAATAATACTAATGATAATAATAATAATAAAAATATATGTTAATTAATTTTCCATTCTATCTAGGTTCACACATGTCTAATACATTCATACCCACATACTTGTATGCATTAGCCTCAATTTACATTAGTGCTATCTCTCACCTATATTTCTATATTTTGTGAAAATTACCTCCTTATATTTCACTTTAAATAGTATAAAATTTTGATTTTGTTTTAACTCCTCCCTTAACCCATCCATTTTCTTTACACCCTTGGTGGGGTCAGGAGGGTTGCCGGTGTCTATCTCCAGCTAACGTTCCGGGCGAGAGGCGGGTCACCCTGGACAGGAGACACCACTGTCACGAGAACACAGAGACACACAGGACAAACCACCATGCACACCCAGTCACACCTAGGGACAATTTGGAGAGGCCAAATAACCGTCATGTTTTTGGACTGTGGGAGGAAAACCGGAGTCCCTGGAGAAAATTCACACATGCACAGGGAGAACATGCAAACTCCATGCAGAAAGACCGGGGCCAGGAATCGAACCCAGAACCTTCTTGCTGCAAAGCAACAGCTCTACCAACAACACCACTGTGCTGCCCTCCTCACTTAAGACGTCAGAGCTCTTTTTAAAAGATGAAAAGTAAAAAGAGCCACAGTGAAACGTTTCTTGCCCATAGACATTAATACGTAGACGCCTCATGGAGCACTGAGTCGTACGTAACAGCGTCTGCCATCTTCTACGTGGCAGCAGGGCGATCGGTGCTGTGTGGACTTGTTTCAACTGTTTTACTAAACAAACTGGATTCATTGTTATTACCTTTCACAGACAAGATGAAAGATTACAATTATTTGACTTTGCAGCCAGAAATTTGCTTCTAAACAATCGAAAAAATATTTCCTATGTAACGTAATTGGCCCGAAATTTAGCTTCAACGCTAATTGTTAGCATAGCAGCTAACGTTTTCATACTGTTTTCTAATGAGAGTGAGCTGATGCAAAACCGCTATTAGAGGAGAAGTTCATTAAAAATCAGGGATTTAATGAGGAAAGATCAGTCAGGATCAGAGCTGGAGCTGCTGGTCTTCAGTCTCTGTTTCACAGCTCAGCTTCACCATGTCGGTATTTAGCTATAAAGATGCTACAAGTCAGAGCTCAACATGATGAAAATGTCTTTTTATGAATGTGAAGGAAACATGTAAAAAACATATATTGTATGTATTTTCTATTACACTTTTGGATAATTTCTTTTATCCTTGGGTTTAGCCTGTGAACCAGGTCGTCTCAGAAGTCATTGAGTCTCCCAGTGGGACCAGCAGACTGAAGCCCTGCCTATGGCCAGTGTTCCCAGTATAATAAATAAATGTTTTGTTCTTTCACTTTTTCTTTTTTTTTAAATCTCAATCTGAAGTTTTAGTGTATTAATACAGCTTATGTAATGAAATAAAAATTATTTACTCTGTTAGAATTATTTTCACTCTTTGCTGTCAATAGCAGAACTGACATAGGGTAGTGAATATTTTTTCTCTGGAAAAAAGTAAGAAATGTTTGAGAATGACTATTGATGTGCTGATCAGGTTTTTTCCTGCCAATTGCGATCACCCATGAGGGCCGATCACCGATACTGAGCACCGATACCGATCACCGATACCGATCACATCACATCACATAATTATTATTTTTTTAATCATAAGCACTACCGGTTACATTATGTGGAAAAAGGAACCATAAAATCAGCTTAATTTAGACAAAAACTTGTTTTTAAAAACTTTTTCCAAGAAAAAAACAACAGACATTGTGCAAATTGTACTGCTATCGGTAATACTATCTTTAACAAACTGAAAACGTCACCCTGAGGTAATTTTCCGCCACAACACGCAAACTTCCCCATTCACTCAGTGCATTATAGTTCCACATTGCTTAGGATTTGTTGCTGCGCGTTAGCGCAGAGTGAAGGAAAGAGGAGACCAGCTGGACAGGCAGGCTGAGAAATAAGATGCAGGTGATCGGTCTGTGTGATCGGAAACAAGAGCCAATGATCACCGATCACACTTTTTCACGAAAATCGGCCAATTACGATCAGAATGACTGATTTTATAAATCAAAACTCATTTCTCAATAATGTATAAAAAATAAATACAAGAAAATTATTTGTTGTCTTCAAATGTTAAATGTACATTAAATTATCTAATTATGCAAGTATGTTCTTTAATAAAACACTGTAACAGTGTGTCTGTTCATCAGTGTCAATATAAAAATTATCTGAATAATTTCTATCAAATAACATTGTGCTCTTTATTAAAAAATGCCCCAAAACAATTAAATAATCATATCAAAAGTTAGAAACTCATTCTTTAGTCATTTCTTTGATTGCCAAATATATTAATGTGTGTGAGAAAATTTGTTAATGACAGGTATTAACGTATATGTCTCAATGTCTGTTTTTATTCGATAGGCTTTATTACTTAAAAAATATTCTGTCCAATAGCTGTGTTTTTTATATATATATGTATAATCTGTATATATATTGTTATATTTGAATTACTTATGCGTTTATGTTTTTTTTTTTAGAATTCTTTTTAGAAGAAAAAAATGAAATGAAAATGAGTCCATTGTCCTCAAGAGCCACTGTCTCCTAAGCCATCAGCTTAACCGAGCTGCATTCAGGCATAAAGTTTGTTTTTATTCAAACTTCAGTAGTTTTCTAGTTGTTCTACTGAGGTAGTGACATCAATTTGTGACTTCATGCAATTTGATGTCACAAAGAGCGATGCACAAAAACTCCACTCTTGAATTCTACCGTCATAACCATTGCAGAACCTGAAGAGCAAGGACAAGGATTAATTCAAGACACTCGAAACTATTTGTAGAGAGAGTAACGATGAGCCAAACCAGCAAGACATCAACTTCTGGTTCGGAGGAGGAAACAGGCCAACAAATGTTGGAACAAGAGAGAAGGAGGCTTCATGAGCTGTTACAAGAAGTCGGACGGATGTCATATGAGACAACAGCACTCGTGAAAGCAAACGAGCATTTAAAATTTGAAGTATTAAACCTGGAGCAAGCCTCGTTTGGAAAAGATAAGCTTGCCCGTGAGCAAGACGAGGAATTTCAAAAACTGGTTGACATTAACGTCACATTAGAAGAAGATGTTGCCATACTGCAGACAAAAAACATTAACTATGACAAGCAAATTGCCGACCTGGTGAAGAAATTAAAGGCTCTCCAACAGGAAAACATCAACCTGAAGATTGAAACCAAGAAGAAGAAAAACACCACCATGGAGGAGGAAAACAAAGAGAAAGTCTCTGACTTGAGGCAGGACTTTTCTTCCTTCACCGGGCTGAAGGAAGAAAACACGGCCCTGGAGGAGGAAAACATGGCCCTGGAGGAAAACGCTGCCTTCAAGAAGGCAAATTTCATCTTGAAGGGCGAAAATAAAATTTATTCGGAGAAAGTGTCCAACCTGAGGCAGCAACGGAAGGATATGTTTAAGGAAATCACTGTGGTAGAGAGTTTAAACACAACGCTAAAGGAGGAAAAGGCCGCGCTGAGGGAGGAAAACGCCGCCCTGGAGGAGAAAACAGCCGCCCTGCAGCAGGAAAAATCTGTGTTTGAGCAGACAAACCACCTCCTAGAGAAGGAAAACAAAAAATTGGGGCAGTATGTGAAAAAGCTTAACAAAAGGCTAACGGAATTAGGGGACCAGCAGCCAAACCCATGCAGAAGAGTGATTGGAAGCGTCTGCAATACCTCCATAAAGATGTATCAAACAGGCACACTGAGGTATTGGGTTGACAGATGGTACTTCTAAATAAAGAAGTGAACCTCGAGGAATCCTGTTTTCTCCGTGCTGACCTCTAGGGGTGCGTTCACACTGCAGCCTGAAGTGACCCAATTCCGAATTTTTGGAAATTTCGATTTTTTTTTCCTGGGGCCGTTCACACTGCCAGTAAATGTGACCTGTCAATAAGTGCTGTAGTCTCATATGACATCCTTCCGACTTCTTCTAAGATGTCACACATGTAACATGTTTGCGTTCTGCAGTGTAAACGGATAAACGACCTGAAAGTGTCCCGCATGCGCACTAGAGGGCGCAATAGCATCAGTGTTCTGCCAACCACCATAAAAAGAAGAAGAGCTCAGTGTTTGTGGAAGTAAACATGGAGGCTAACGGTGGAGCTTAGCTTACATGTTTGAAGTTCTTATCCGGCCGGAGCAACATATTAACATTAATCCTCATCTAGTCCGTCATCTAGTTGTTGTTTTTCTTCCCACTTGCTTGTATCAGGATGCAGAATAGTGAGATTTGTTGAGAATCAGTAACGTTCAGTTCTGATGAATGCGACTTGGACGTTATGGTCACATTTAAATCGGATACGTATCGGGTATGGGTCACATTGGAAAAAGAATCTGACCTGTGCTGTTCACACTGCGATGAAAAGATCGGATACAGGTCGCATTACGTCAAAAAAATCGGAATTCGGTCACTTCAGGCTGCAGTGTGAACGCACCCTATGGTTCATAGCGAGATAAAGTGGATATAAAAGAGATAAAGTTAAGTCTTCAGTAGTTAAGGGTGATGGGCTAAATGTCAAGAGGGCCTGCAGTGGGAAGTGGCCGCCCCAACCTTCTTTCCGGACGCAAGGAAGGGATAGGCTGGGTTGGATTGAGTTTTCCTCAGGAGGGCTGCACCTGAAAAATAACAAGAAAAGCCGATCTGTGGCATCGAAGAAATGTAAATGTTGACGATGGCTTCCGTACAGCTTCGAAGCGATTCTGGTCCGCCATCCGGCGTCTCAGGAGGGGGAAGCAGTGCAGCACCAACACTGTTTATTGTGGGGATGGTGTGCTGCTGACCTCAACTTGGGAAGTTGTGTGTCGGTGGGCAGAATACTTCGAAGACCTCCTCAATCCCACCAACATGCCTTCTGTTGAGGAAGCTGAGCCTGTGGACTCTGGGTTGGGCTCTCCAATCTCTGGGGACGAGGTCGCCGAGGTGGTCAAAAAACTACTCGGTGGCAAGGCCCCGGGGGTGGATGAGATCCGCCCGGAATTCCTTAAGGCTCTGGATGTTGTAGGGTTGTGTTGGCTCACGCGACTCTGCAATATTGCATGGACATCGGGGGCAGT